>JAGFNQ010001952.1:0-135475 GCA_024364735.1 Boesenbergia rotunda | reverse complement strand
GCAGAAATTGCATTCAGGCGCTTACTACTTCGAGGATGAACATGGAAAGAGGCTTGACCGACCGTGGAGTGCCCTACACTTGCAAATGTACAGAGAGCCCTAGAGTGATGCAATCTTGTAAAACGCAGCATTCTAGCTATAACGAAAGGCTCTCCCGACCGAAAATTGCCGTCGGCCATACAAGGCAAGTCATACCTGGACGGGACGCAGGCTGACGCGTCATACCCTCCAAAGCCTGAGTCGGCGACTGACTTAAAGCGTCAGCCCACTCGGAAGCCTGGACTGGTTCCCGGTCGGAAGCGTGGCGGCCCACGTGGAAGATTGGCCCATCCGGAAGCCTAAAGCGGTTCCCGGTCGGAAGCGTGGCGACCCACGCAGAAGGTTGGTGCCCTTGGAAGCCTGAGTCGGCGACTGACTTAAAGCGTCAGCCCACTCCGGAAGCCTGGACTGGTTCCCGTCGGAAGCGTGGCGGCCCACGTGGAAGATTGGCCCATCCGGAAGCCTAAAGCGGTTCCCGATCGGAAGCGTGGCGCCCACGCAGAAGATTGGTGCCCTTTGGAAGCCTGAGTCGACGACTGACTTAAAGCGTCAGCCCACTCGGAAGCCTGGACTGGTTCCCCGGTAGGAAGCGTGGCGGCCCACGTGGAAGATTGGCCCATCCGGAAGCCTAAAGCGGTTCCCGACCGGAGGCGTGGCGACCCACGCAGAAGGTTGGTGCCCTTTGGAAGCCTGAGTCGGCGACTGACTTAAAGCGTCAGCCCACTCGGAAGCCTGGACTGGTTCCCGGTCGGAACGTGGCGGCCCACGTGGAAGATTGGCCCATCCGGAAGCCTAAAGCGGTTCCCGACCGGAGGCGTGGCGACCCACGCAGAAGGTTGGTGCCCTTTGGAAGCCTGAGTCGGCGACTGACTTAAGCGTCAGCCCACTCGGAAGCCTGGACTGGTTCCCGGTCGGAAGCGTGGCGGCCCACGTGGAAGATTGGCCCATCCGGAAGCCTAAAGCGGTTCCCGACCGGAGGCGTGGCGACCCACGCAGAAGGTTGGTGCCCTTTGGAAGCCTGAGTCGGCGACTGACTTAAAGCGTCAGCCCACTCGGAAGCCTGGACTGGTTCCCGGTCGGAAACGTGGCGGCCCACGTGGAAGATTGGCCCATCCGGAAGCCTAAAGCGGTTCCCGACCGGAGGCGTGGCGACCCACGCAGAAGTTGGTGCCCTTTGGAAGCCTGAGTCGGCGACTGACTTAAAGCGTCAGCCCACTCGGAAGCCTGGACTGGTTCCCGGTCGGAAGCGTGGCGGCCCACGTGGAAGATTGGCCCATCCGGAAGCCTAAAGCGGTTCCCGACCGGAGGCGTGGCGACCCACGCAGAAGGTTGGTGCCCTTTGGAAGCCTGAGTCGGCGACTGACTTAGCGTCAGCCCACTCGGAAGCCTGGACTGGTTCCCGGTCGGAAGCGTGGCGGCCCACGTGGAAGATTGGCCCATCCGGAAGCCTAAAGCGGTTCCCGACGGAGGCGTGGCGACCCACGCAGAAGGTTGGTGCCCTTTGGAAGCCTGAGTCGGCGACTGACTTAAGCGTCAGCCCACTCGGAAGCCTGGACTGGTTCCCGGTCGGAAGCGTGGCGGCCCACGTGGAAGATTGGCCCATCCGGAAGCCTAAAGCGGTTCCCGACCGGAGGCGTGGCGACCCACGCAGAAGGTTGGTGCCCTTTGGAAGCCTGAGTCGGCGACTGACTTAGCGTCAGCCCACTCGGAAGCCTGGACTGGTTCCCGGTCGGAAGCGTGGCGGCCCACGTGGAAGATTGGCCCATCCGGAAGCCCAAAGCGGTTCCGGCCGGGGGCGTGGCGACCCACGCAGAAGGTTGGTGCCCTTTGGAAGCCTGAGGCGACGACTGATTAAAACATCAGCCCGCCCAGAAGCGCGTATCAGAGTTCGGTCGGGCGTGTGGCGATCCACATCCCGTAGGCCGAACCCCCGACCAGTGGGCTTCTACTTGGCCGGATTCCTTAGTTTAGCTCTCTGACCGGGCGTGTGGCGATCCACATCCCTCGGGAAGGACCACCAATCAGTCGGCTAGCTTACACAGCCATTTCTCTAAAGTAGCTTAGTTCCCTGACCGGGCGCGGGGTGACTCACACCTTAGTCAGATCAACCGGTCGGCTACCTGACAACCATTATCCCGCGCTTAGTTCGGCTCTCTGGTCGGGCAACATCTACTTAATATCTAAAATAACTCGTTAAAGGGAAATACTCTTCATTGCTGATTGATTCGGAAGCATTACAAAAAGAAGAGCCCCAACCGGCGGCTTAGGATTACACGGTTAACATTTACGTAAAAGGCTGGAAGAAGTCTTTGGGTAGCAGCTCCTTGACCCGGCTCACTTGGACGACATTGATAGGAAGGTCGGCAGGCAGATGGCCGCTCTCTTGGAGCTGCATAACAGCGCTTTCTAAGCCCATCTTGAACATGCCAGATGTCCGCTTGCCCAACTGCTTGCCGAACTCTTTAGAATTGATGTAAGCCAAGCGATGTGCGTCCATCCGGGCGGGCTCGCCTGCTTGATGCAGCTTCAGGCTGTCAATTTCCGCCCGGAGGTTAGCTAGCTCCTTGTCCTTCTCCTCCAAGGCAACGGCTTGAGAAGCCAGCAGTCCTTCAGACAAGCGGAGCTCGTCTTCTCGGGCGTCTAAAGCCTTCTCCTTGGCATTTAAGTCCGACTCCCGAGTCGCCAGCTCCTGCTCTTTTTCGTTCAGGGTCATCCGGAGCTCCTCCGAAGACTTCATCATCTTGTCCAGTTCCGCCTTCAAGGCTTGGGCCTCGACAGCCTTCTTGTCGAGGTCCAATCGGGCACGGCGCTGCATAGCCAGAGCCTTCTTCCTCTCCTGCTCAAGGGTCGCGTGCAGAGAGGAAGATCGGGCATACGCCCGCTCGGCTGCCTCCGCTCGAGTGGTTTCCTCCGTTAGTCGCGCCTCGGCGGAACGGAGTTTCTCCTTAAGGTCCAGTATCTCCGAACGGAGAATAGCTGTACCCTCTTCGCCGGCCGGTAAGTTAGCGTGCGCCTGGCGGAGCTCCAATTCCGCGAGCTGCCGCTCGGCCGCTCGACGTCCCCTGGTGTTGATAACCAAGGAATAGGCGACGCTCGAGCAGGAGGCCCAAAACTACAATAAAAATGTTAGAAAGAAGCAAGGTGATTAAGCATCGAAGCATCCGACTTACATGCGTAGCGTCCTGAAGGAATTGGTCTGCCAGTCGGATCGGGGGTCTGGAAGTCCCCTCCCTCATACCCTGCTCCCAGCAGTCTGCCAAATCCCCGTAAAGGGTAAGCCGCTGCTGGACTTCGAAGGGGGTCGCTGGGTCGACCGAGGGGAGATATACGCCATAGCCACACGGCTGCGAACGCCGTTCCCCCGAACGAGACGAACCCGGTGCATCAGCTGACCGGCTCGCTCTAGCCGGGCTGGCAGTTGCCTCTGCAGGTTGAGAGGGAGAGCCCGTCGCTGAAGTCCTCGGGCGCCTCTGCAGAGGTTCCGGGTCGGGAGATTCAGAAGAGGACCGGCCTACCTCTGTCGGTTCCTCTATACGGATAGAAGCGCTGGCCTTCCGCTTGGAAGGCAGAGACTTCTGCATGGAAGGCTGAACCTTCTGCTTGCCGGAGGATTTTGCCGGGGCAGAAGATTTTGATGAGCCGACCGGCTCCCTAGAACCAGTCGCGCTGGTGGGCAGAAGGAGCCTGAGGGGGGGCTCCGCGCTCTCAGGAATCGTAGGTTGGTCGGGCAGACTGGCCTGGCGCAGACGCAGTTGTTCGGCCGCCCGGGCGTTTAATTCTTCGTCATCCAGGCCAATGGCCTCATCGAGGGCCGCTTCCCACATCATCTCGGCTGCAAAATCAGAAGATGTTGAGTTAGGGAGAAAGAAGTACGAAACAAAAAATGACTTACAGAAGGTGCCGGGCAGGGCGGCAGGCACTCGGCTTAGCCCAAATATGTACAAGACGGCGTCGTTGAGAAGTTTCATGCCGTCGAAGTGTAGGCCACCGAGTAGAGAAGCAGCCCTTATAAATAAGGGGTCGGATTTAAAGTTTCTTAAGGGAGCTATAGGGGGCATGTCTTCGACCCATCCGACCGGGAACCCAGGGCTGGTCGGAGGGCTTATGAAGAAGAAATGAGTTTTCCATCCCTTATTCGAGGAAGGAATATTCTCCACTATGGATAATTTGGCCCGGGCTTGGAGAAAGAAATTCCCGACCTCCTGTTTCTTCGGGTAATAAAAGAAATAAAGAACCTCCGGTCGGAGGGGGACTCGGTAAAGGGTAAAGAGAACTATTATATTACACAATATACGAATGGCGTTGGGAGAAAGCTGGAAGATAGGAACATGGAAGAAGTTACAGAAGTCTACAATAAAGGGATGAAGAGGGTAGCGTAGGCCAGACATATGTTGGTCCCGGAAAAACACAAAGAAGCCGGCCGGGGGCTTGTGTGGCCTGTCAGCCTTTGTAGGAACGGCAATGTGGTAGTTTTCAGGGATGTCGTAGGCCAGTCGGAGGTCGGAGACGGTCTCGTCGTAAAGGGAAGACTCGACAGAGGTATACCACGCAGAGGCAGCCATGGAACAGAAAGAAAGGGAAGAAAAGGGAGAATCTGACCATAGGTGGTGGCGGAAAAGATTAACCGACGGAGAAGCACGAGACCGGCGGCGACACGCGAAGACGGCGGCGAGGAGCGAGAAGCACCGAGTTAGAGAAGAGAACAGTGAAGAGCAAATGAGGGTTTTGCCGAATGTGGAGGCCTATTTATAGCTAGGCTGGAAGAAGGGAGACCGTCCGATGGCGGTCCACGTGTACGGAGATCGCCTCATCCATGTCGTTGAGGCGTCCCACGATCAGCCTCGAAAGGACGCGCCGCAGGCGCTGACGTCGCCTGCTGCGGCGACAGGGCGCGTCGTCGTGTAGGCCAGTCGGAAGCTGCCGCGTGGCGGAAAGAATTACGCGCGTTAATGGCCATTAAAAACTCCTAATCATGGGGATAAATCGCATCCCGGTCGGCCAACCAGCGCGCGCCACGTGGCCCGGATCATTAAAGCTGAGGTGATGCCGTTATGGTGCCGGTCGCATCGGGCATATCGGATCACCTCATTCGACTTAGAATGTCACGTCTCCATTAATTGACTGACTCGGGCTATCCCGAGAAAATCGTCTTGGGGTGCGTGACATTCCACATTTCTTGCGACTTAAGGCAAACATTCTCCCGCCCAAACGGGTTCAGCATACCTCTCATCGACTAACAGCATTCGTCCGGTCGGACGCATTAACAATTTACGAGGACGTGGCGGCCCACGTTCTTCCGGTCAAAATCTTCATCCGCCCGGACATCTTCAACATGTCAATGGCTAGTCGGGAATGCGTGGCGGTCCACGCTCCCCTGTCATGCTTCGTCCAGCCGGACGGCCTCGTTAAAAAAGAAGGGTGCGTGGCGGCCCACGCCCCTCTCGACTAACAATCTCTTTCCACCCAGATAGGGCAGACATACACAGCCTCAGCTGTTGAGCATCGTGTTAAGCCGGCCAGATATTAAAAGGACAAAATCGCTCGGCCGCGGAATGGTTGTACACACTTGTAGTCCAGTCAGTCGGACTGATCGCCTCCTTCGACTAGACTTGAGGGGAAGGCTATTGATCCCGCCCTATCTTTGGCACCGTACGGACAGCCAACGTGGCAAACGGCCTGGCCGACTTCAGGGTCCACGTCATTGTGCGGGTAGCCAGCTGGACACCCTAGCCGGACCCCAGGGTCTATGCCAGCCAGTCGGACGCAAGTGGCCGGTCAATAATATAGCGGTCCTCCTATCGGTAAACCCGCCGGCCACATAAGGCTACACGCCTCGTAGTCGGGTATGCCGCCCGGCCACATTAAGGCTTACACGCCTAATCGTTTAGTCGGGTATTGCCGCCCGGCCACATTAAGGCTTTCACGCCTCGTTCATCCGAGTGCATCCGCCCGGCCGTCCTTTATGCCCATGCTTGATATCCATCCGGGCGTGCCGTCCCGGTATCCACTCGGGCACTCTCGCGGAATCACCCTGGGATAAAGACAAAATACACCTGCACCAGCTGCAGATAACAGGCCGTCACCACTCGTGCGAACTGACACTCTCTGACAGGCGCCGCCTGTCAGAGACTTACAGAAACCTGTCTTTGTCCTCACATAAGACAAAGAGTATACGACAAAGAAGGTTGGTTACAAATCGACATAATCGTACAATATCTTCTGACCCTGTCAGAGAATCCTGACACAGGTCATATTCAAATCGTCATAATAATACAATATCTTCTGACCCTGTCAGAGAATCCTGACACAGGTCATACTCAATCGACATAATCATACAATATCCTCTGACCCTGTCAGAGAATCCTGACACATGTCAGACTTGGTCCTTTTCCCCGGCTATATAAGCCACTCCCCTCCTCATTATCAGGTACGCGCGCGAAGCCCCTCATCTCCAGTGCTCCATTATTTCTACTGTTCATCGGAGTACTGACTTGACCATCGGAGTGCCTTGCCGGGACGTCTCCCGGCTAGGTTGCTAATGGTCATCTTCCTCAGCAGGTCCACCTCCAGTCGGTCGGCCGTACACCAGGCGACATCCACTTCCATTCGGTCGGAGGACACCCCCCACGACGCTGTCATTCTGCACGAGGACATCCCGTCGGCATCCACGTCACTCATCGCTACACCGTCATCCGGTTGCGGCTCCACTACGCTCGGCGACAGGATCAACGGACACTATCAATTCTGTTGAGACTAGCATGGGTTATTCTCTAATCAGCTGATTCTCACTGGCTGGTGACATTGGGATGTTCGGAGATAAACATGAATGCTAGTTAAGGGAACTAGTTCATTGGAGTGACTGGCTGTAAAACTTCATATGGTAGTCTACATATAGATATGTCAGTGAAGTTCTTACTGCAGCTTAAGTGCGATGTTCCTTTGACTTGCTGTGTTCAAGTCATCTTGGTCATAGAGACTTATACTTTGCCATCTTAAGCAAGCATCTCCAAGGAGGTGTGGACCCAGGATGATTGGGTATAAGCCGAAGTGCCCGAAGATGTTTGAACAGCCTACAAAGGATTCACCACTCCTTACGAGGAGATGTATACCCAAGGCCTATCGTCGGATTGTTACTCGAAGCCTCTGCCAGAGCATGACCTGTTCAGAGTATGAATCTCTTAAATACATGAGAGTAATTAGAATCCGTAGGATGAGAAAACGTTACTTGGGCTAGGTGTGACGTAGTCAACCTAGTGGGGACTGACACACATAGACTATGTCCTGAACCAAGTGGGTATAAGATGGTGAAGGGAATGAGGCACGATTCATTATAGCTGCTGAAGGGTTTCAGAATTATTTCTGAGGTCAACCGTTGATCTTTCGATTAATTGGGGATCATGATGTACTACTAGGTACCACTCATGATCGTTCTATAATTGATTAATTATAGATGGCCAACTTAAATCGAAAGCCTATTTAGTCACACGCACTACGAGTAATTCAGGGATTTAAAATCAGTTGAAAATTGGATTTTCCAATCAAGAGAGATTATGTTTGGTTAAGCCAAACGATAAGTCGAATCTGAATTTTTCAGACGCATCGAAAGCGTAAAATGGCTAGGTCTTTTGAAGACTTAATAGATGATTTAAATAAGTTTAATTCATTGGGGCGTGACTTCGATGGGCCGGCCAAAGAGGGTCTCCATCCTCTTTGCTTGGCAGGCCACAACAAAGGGAGAGAACCAAGTTTTTGGTTCAATTTATAAAATAAACCAAGTGTGGTTTGTTTTATAAAATTATGGATGATATAAATTTTTTATATAATAAACCAAGGTTTGGTTTATTTTTCATGGAAATTAAAATGAACCATAGATTGGTTTATTTTATTTTATAAAATCAATCATGGATTGATTTACCATGATAAGAAAATTTATTCCATAAGAAAAAAGGAGACTTAGTCGATTTTATCATGAATTAAAATATGATAAAACTTGGCATGATGGAATAAGTCTCTTTTTTAAAAGGCTTGATGGTTGAGAGACCACTATATAAAGGACCCAAGGCAAGGCTTGAAAAATAATCGAAGTATTCTTCCTGGGCTCTCTCCCTCTCCTCCCTTCTTCCTCTTGGCCGGCCACAAGGTTCTTCTCCCTTCTTCTTGCCGTGAGCACAAGGAGAAGCACCGAGACGACGAAGTTCTTCCGTTGGGATGATTTTCCTCTCCAGCCATCATCACCTTGGGATTGGGCGCAAGTCATCTTCCTCCTTCTCGCCAGAATTGTGATTCCGGCCAACCTTGGTAGTGAGTTTTTCGATGTGATTACTTCTCTCTTGGTTTTTCTTGTCGCGTTCTCGGAGAATCTAGTAGTTCTCGAGAACACGAGACTTATGGGTTTGCGAAGTCATCCCGAAGATACTCGGCGTGGACGCGAATAGAGGCGGAGCTTCCAAGGGACGCTTACGGTTGGATATCGTCCCTTCCTTCGAGTTACGCGAGGTAATACGTAAATTAGTTTATGTTTCTGCAAAATTATAAATATATGATCATGTCTACACAAGATAAAGTTGCATGCTTAGATGTGTGGTTAAATAATTTGAGAAATTATTTATGCTAAACCTTCCGCTGCACGTAATTAATTTTAAAATTACGAACCCGCATCCATGTCAACATGCACCCGGTCCCTACAGTGGTATCAGAGCCGAGGTTTGTGTTCGACATAATCATATAATTGTTTTTGCGGAAACTTTGTCATGATCTCAATTTTGGAAAATTTTCCGATTATGGAAACTTTCCAATTATGGTAAATTTTCGATTTATGAATTTCAAAGTTTGGAAATCATCATGAAATTTCGTAAACTTTTGAAATGACCCTGTTTCTGAAATTTTATGATAATTGTGAAAATATTCCATTTTTGGAAACTTATCAATTTTGGAAATTCCCATTTTAGAAATTTTCCAATTTTGGAAAAACGTAAGTTTTCTTTATACCAGAAACTTACAATTATTCTGAAAACCTTTTATTTTTGGAAACTTTCCATTTATGGAAAGCTCGCAATTTTGGGCACTTTCTTTCAAGAAAGTCTAGACAAATTATGGGAATATTAATTGGCATTTAAATTCATAATTAGAAATTAAATTATTTACAAAATTCTTTATTTTGGATTGAGCCTCGGGGAGCCATCCAATTTAAAGTTAGTTGTTATAATTAAATTTCCTAAATTGAATTTAAACTGTCAAATTCTTATTTTGGATTGAGCCTCGGGGAGCCGTCCAAATTATGTTATTGATATTAATTTTTCATAAATAAAATATGTGATCAAATCTTGAAAATTTTTGAGGTGATTCTCAAACGATAATTTCCTTATTTGATTTATAAGGTATGCTCTTACATATTATTATCTTCAAAATTAATTAGGAAAATTGTTTCCTTTAGAGTATATTTCCTTAAATAAGATTTTCATGAAAATAATATGTGGTTGAATTAAGGGAATCTGTCTCTTAATTTAATAAAATTTGATTTAGAGAAATCAAAGTCTTAAACATATTAATTCCGACATTTATTATGATAATTTAGGAAATTGTTTCCCAAAAATAATTCTTTGAATAAAGTATGAAATTAGAATTAGGAAATCCGGTTCCTAATTCAATTAATGAGACTGATAAATTAAGTCACAAACATACTTTATTAAGGAAATCGTTAGTACATGACATAATTATATGTCATGAATGTGCTTAGAAAGAAAAGGATGAGACCCAAAACCCCTTACAAAATATTAAGGCCAACACCTTCCATTAATATGGTTAGAACCGGAGTTTTGTTTCTCGTTTGGGTTGATGGACACATCCATGCCCGGCTTGAACCTCAACATGTTCAAACCAGGGAATTAGTTTATGATTAATATAGTTGGAGTCAGAGGTCAATCCTTAGTTTTGGATGTTGGACACATCCAAACCTGACTAAACGGTTGAATTAGCTCCAACCATATTAAAACTATTTCTTGATTAATGGGCCAGCCTTAAGCTTGGAGCATCGATTTGTTGTGCCACAACCAAGGTCGATGTAAAGAGAGGTGCAGTTGGGTGCTATGTGTATTGTTGCATACTTGTTAATGAGTTAACAACCCAATGATTTATGCAAACATTCAATTAGTTGATAGCATAATGTGATAGTTACATATGTATAATATGTAATCGGTATAATTACCTACCTTCATAGCTAAGAATAACTTGATGGACTTTTGCCATGGTTATTTTTATCTATGGTTGGATATCAACCTATTTGGAG
The DNA here is from genome assembly GCA_024364735.1 of Boesenbergia rotunda. Classification (NCBI taxonomy): domain Eukaryota; kingdom Viridiplantae; phylum Streptophyta; class Magnoliopsida; order Zingiberales; family Zingiberaceae; genus Boesenbergia; species Boesenbergia rotunda. The sequence continues at coordinate 125,151 of JAGFNQ010001952.1, read as the reverse complement.
ATATTCCTACGATCTCCCGAATTGATAAAAAGGGTTATTCAATTCGAAAAATAAATAGGATTTAATTAATGTATATTGATGCATTCTTTATCATTCTCATCACATAACCTCAATTTGTATTTCTAGGATAATCACCTGATCATGTCTTCTCTGAATTTGCGTTCCATTTTGGACACCAATAAGATGACTGGGCCAAACTTCATGGACTGGCTTCGAAACCTGAGGATAGTCCTCAAGGCAGAAAAGCTTGCTTATGTCCTTGAAGAACAACTTCCCAACCATCCTCCTAAAGATGCAACTCCAGACCAGTTAGTGGCCTATCAGAAACATGTGGTCAATTCTGAACTTGCGAGTTGCATCATGCTGGCCGCTATGGTACCTGAGCTACAAAAGCAGCATGAGCATATGGATGCTCATACCATCGTCTTCCATCTTCATGAGCTGTTTGATGAGCAGGCGAGATCCGAAATGTTTGAGGTCTCCAGACTCCTCTTCACCTCTAAGATGCAGGAAGGCACTTCTGTTTCACAGTTTGTGTTGAAGATGTTGGGGTACATTGTGTTGGGACCGGGTGCATGTTGACATGGATACGGGTTCGTAATTTTAAAATTTAATTACATGCAGCGGAAGGTTTAGCATAAATAATTTCTCAAATTATTTTAACCACGTATCTAGCATGCAACCTTATGTTGTGGAGACATGATCATACATTTAAAATTTTGCAGAAAGTAAACTAATTTACTTAATACCTCGCGTAACTCGTAGAAAGGGACGAGATCCAACCGTAAGCGTCCCTCGGAAGCTCCGCCTTTATTTGCGTCCACGCCGAGTATCTTCGGGATGACTTCGCAAAGCCACGAGTTTCGTGTTCTCGAGAACTACTAGATTCTCCGAGAATGCGACAAGAAAAAAAACAAGAAAGAAGTATGGAGAGGGAGAGAGCCGTGAGCAACTTGGCTTCTGCGGCGTGAACAACAAATTAATTTGCTTACAAAGCAATTTCTTGCATGCGGATTAATTTGCTTGGGCAAATTAATTGATTGGAAAGCAATTTCATGCATGCGGGTTAATTTGCTTGCATGCGCAGTTCTCCACAGAGGATGAGCAGCCTCCTTGCTCACGCGCACCTTGCTTGGAGAAGATGCAGCCAACGCCGACAATTTTCTCCAACGAGAAAATTGCTTGCTCCACCTAGTACATGAAGGTTGCTGTGAGCAACCATCTTTCTCATGGGGACAACTGCAGTCGGTGCCGCATAGAGAGAGAGGAGAGGAGAGAAGGAGAGAAAGAGAGGCTAGGCAAGAATCCTTGATCTCTTGAATTTAATTCCAAGCCTTGCCTTGGCACCTTTATATAGTAGCCTCTTAATCGCCAAGTCTCCTTTTAACGGAATAAATTTTCATAAGAAATTTATCTTATAAATTTTTCTATGAATTATTCCGTTATGCCAAGTTTTTATAATAACTTAATTTATAATAAAAACAAACATGTCTCCTCTTTTATTATGGAAAGAAATTCCTTTATATAAATTTCTTTATCATGGTAAATCAATCCATTATTGATTTTATAAAATAAAATAAACCAATCCAAGGTTTATTTTAATTTCCATAAAAATAAATCTCTTTATATAAATTTCTTTATATAAATTTCTTTATCCATAATTTTATAAAACAAACCACGCGCGGTTTATTTTATAATTTGAACCAAACAATTTGGTTCTCCCCTTTTTATTGTGGCCGGCCAAACAAAGAGGATGGAGACCCTCTTTGGCCGGCCAAACCAAGCCACGACCTCACGAATTAAACTCATTTAATTCGTCCAATAAGTCTTCAAAAGACTTAGCCATTTTATGCTTCCGATGCGTCTCTGAAAAATTCAGATTCGACTTATCTCTCTTGATCGGAAAATCCAATTTTCAACTCGTTTTAAATCCCTCAGATTACTCGTTGTGCGTGTGACTAAATAGGCTTTCGATTTATGTTGGTCGTCTATAATTAACCAATTATAGAATGATCATGAGTGGCACCTAGTAGTACATCATGATCCCCAATTAATCAAAAGATCAACGGTTGACCTCAAAATAATTCTGAAACCCTTCAGCAGCTTTAGTGAATCGTGCCTCATTCCCTTCACCATCTTATACTCACTTGGTTCAGGACACGGTCTATGTGTGTCAGTCCCCACTAGGCTGACTACGTCACACCTAGCCCAAGTAATATCTTTCTCGTCCAACGGATTCTAATTACTCTCATGTTTCTGAGAGATTCATACTCGAAACATGTGATGCTCTGGCCAGAGGCTTCGAGTAACAATCTGACGATAGGCCTTGGGTATACATCTCCTCGCAAGGAGTGGTGAATCCTTTGTAGGCTGTTCAAACATCTTCGGGCACTTCGGCTTATACCCAATCATCCTGGGTCCACACCTCCTTTGTAACACCCAATAATTTCCTGGTATTATTAGGGATTTTTAGGAATTTTTCTAGCATTTTTCGGAATATTATAGCATTTTTTCGGAATGAAATTAGAAAAAAAAATTAAAGGGGGTCGGGTGGGGATCAATCTCGCGACCACGCGAGAAGCAATGCCTTAGCGAATCCAAGGAACCAGCTGGGCTCGGGTATCATGCACAGAAAAAGATGAAGCGAAATAATATTATAGTTGATTTAGCTCGTTTCATGAGGAGGTATTAAACTTCCACTTAAGTTGTGTTAAGACCCCTCTTAGGGTTTCGGGAGGCCGCGCGAGCAAAGGAGAGGGGGCTGCGAAAACAGGGAAAAAGGGGGGGTTTTTCTTCCTCCTTCTTCTTCCTCTTGAAGTAGAGGACCTAGGGCTTCTTCCCTAGGGCCAAGGGCGAAGTTTTCTTGCAAAGGAAGAGGAAAAGAGCCTTACACTAGAAATTTCGAGATACTTAGTGAGTTTTCTTCAAAAAAGGGTAAGTAAATCACTCACCTGCAATAGGAGTAGCTTCGCATGTAGTTTTCTCGTTGTAGAACCTTGATTTTGTGATTTATGTGCATGCTTGGAGAATAGGGCTTATTGTGTGATTAAGTTTCTCAAGAATACATGTTTTTAAATCATAGAACTTGAATTGGAGTAGATTTTTATGTATGTGATCTAAGGATGGAAGACCAAGTTCTTGAAAAGTCCCAAAATTGAGTTTTGGGTAAAGGGCACGCAAGGTGCTCGATGAAAGTTCCAAGTAAGAAAGGTAAGGTTTTGTAGTGCAAAGATTTATGTAAAAAGAAAGATAACTTGATAAGTATAAGCATTATGAATAAGAAAGTATTTTACTTTTGTAAAGTGACATGTACCGGGCAAAAGAGAGGCCCACAAAAAGTTAGAAAGAAGCTCTAATAGGGTGCGGTGGCTAGCTACCCTGAAACCTATTAGGGATGCGCGCATTGGTACATTGATACCATGGTACAGTGTCAAGGCCTGAGAAAGTTGATTATTATTTTGAAGTATATGAGTATATGAAAGTGTTTCAATTTCCTTAAGTGCATGTTTTGGTTATGTATGATAACATGGTTATGTTATAAGCATGTTAAAGGGAAAGAGCAAAGAAGTTGTGGTTTAAGGTATGGAAATGTATCATTAGAAAGTTTCAAAAGAAATTATGAGCATGTTAGATTTGCCAATGTTTTAGTGCTAGTAAATATTTTCAAGCATGATTGAGCATGATAAGTGTATGAAAGTTCTCATGTGCAATTAATTCCAAGTGCATGTGTTTTGAAGCAAGCATTATTTGAAAAGAGCATGTTTATCCCTTATCGTTTGGATTTGTGAGTTAGGATTTACTTACTAAGCAAATCGCTTATTAGTTGCATTTTCCTTCTATTGCAGATAAAGATAAAGAAAAAGCATAAGTTGAGGAGGCGAAGGGACTTGCTTTGATGTTCAGTGGCAGTGGAACCGTGGAAGAGATCATTGGGCTAAGTCTTGTAGAACATGTGTTTTGGTGTTTTGAAGTGGTAGAATGAATGACTTTGTTTAAACCTTGCATAGATACAAAATTTGGTACAAACTCTAGTCTAAAGTTCACATAGATTTTGATAGCTTATTTACTTCCGCAAAAGTCCTAATTTCAAGTTTATGAAGTTGTTTTGATTGGCTAAAATATTTAGAAAACTAGTATAGAGTATAGAAATGGTGTTATGTCTTTGTATGGCTTGAAAGTATATGTTTTGTGGATGGATGGAGATGAGTTTCAGGTCTGAAATGCAGGTTTTCAGGCGTGCCAGTCGACTGGTACAGGACCAGTCACCTGCCCTATTGAACAGTAGCTTCTGTTCGATGCACCAGGCGACTGCCAAAAGGCCAGTCGCCTGGTACCAGTCGACTGCTATATAGCAGTCGACTGGTACCATTGAAAAGAAATGGTATAGAGCAGCTGGTTAGTGCTCTAGTGTCACAACTAAGAGGTCTAGGGGTCAAATCCTGGCAAAGCAAATAAAATGAAAGTTGTTTTGTTTTTTTTGAAAAAAAAAAGAGAAGGAAGAAAAAAAAATAAAGCAAGTTAAGGGAAGTCAAGTAGTAGTAACTTAAAGCTAAGTACCAAAAGGTGGGTCATCACAAAGTGGTATCAGAGCAAAGGTTCCACCCTTCCGCCACACTGACATCAAGCATCAATCCTGCCGCCTGCCAAGTAAGAAGTTCATATGTTGTAGTTTTGTATGCTTTGCATTATTGACTGCTAGTATCAGTAAGTGCATGATGAAGAAGTTCATATGTTGTAGTTTTGTATGCCTTTCATTATTGACTGCTAGTATTAGTAAGTGCATAATGATAAGAAAGTATGTTAGTATTATTGCATGCTAATATGTGCATGGAGATAATGAAGTAAGTTAGTAAGAGATAATGAGCTCTTATTTTTGTGTGCTATAGAGTAAGAGGATGCCAAGAGGACGTCCTAGAATTGTCCGGAATGAGGAGCAAGCTCCTAGAGAACAGGAGTCAACAGAGTCAGTACCACCACCAGACCTTCAAGGAGTGGTGGCCCAGTTTCAGAGGCAACTTGCTGAACAGCAACAAGTCATTGCCACCTTGATGGCTAACCAGCAGGCCACTAATCAGCAGGCCACTTCTGCTACCCCTCCAGTGGCGCAAGTAGCAGCACCAGTAGCGACAGAGGTTCCCCCAGTACCTCCGACAAGAGAAGTAAGGCAAGAGGCCTATCTGATTCAGTGGCAGAGACTGAAGCCTGAGAATTTTTCTGGCACAGGTGAACCATGGGATGCTCAGGCATGGTTCAAAACAGTGGAGAGTATAATGGAGTTACTGGACTGGCCCGAGGTGGAGAAGATAAAGTGCACATCTTTCTGCCTTACTGGAGATGCTAGGATGTGGTGGGAAAGAGTGAAAGCTGCCTTACTGGAGATGCTAGGATGTGGTGGGAAAGAGGAATGTGAATCAGATGACCTGGGCTGACCTTGAAGCAGAATTTCTGGAAGAATACTTTCACATGAAAGTGACAAACAAGCACTATGATGAATTCACGGAGTTCAGACAAGGGGACTTATCCGTGGATGAAGCGGTGAAGAAGTTTAATCGGTTAGCTCGTCTATGCCTAGAGCTAGTTAGCACAGAAAAAAAGAGAGAGTCAGGCTAAGGCTCAAGATGTTAAGGCCTGAGATAGTGTTAATTGTGGCCAGCAGTGTTAAGAGGCCGCAAACCTCCGAAGAATTGATATGTAGTGCTTTGATCACTGAGCACTACTTAAACAGTATAAAGGCACCAGAAAGGTTAAACGATGAAGTTCTTAACAACCTTACCTTCGAGAGAGGTCATGACCTCTATTGAGAGGCTGAGGGCAGTACCAATCTGGATTTCCAACCGAGAGCTCTACAGTGACTTGGTAGTCCTTGAGATGAAGGATTACGATGTCATTTTAGGGATGGACTTCTTGAGCAAGTACAATGCTTCTATAGACTGCCGCAAGAGAAAAGTCAAGTTCACACCAGAAGCAGAACCTCCATTTGAGTTTATTGGAGACCCAAATAGAAAAGACAAAAAGGTTCTTATCTACCTTACAGCTCAGAGAATGTTAGAGAAGGGGTGCTCTGGTTTTCTAGCTCATATAGTGGATGCAAGTCAAGGAGAAGGGTTGAAGAGAGAATAAGTGAGGGTAGTCTGTGACTATCCTGAGGTGTTTCCTGAAGAGTTACCAGGACTCCCTCCCAATCGGGAAATTGAGTTTGAAATCGAGTTGGCCCCAGGAACCAACCCAATTTCGAAGGCACCTTATCGCATGGCGCCAGCAGAACTGAAAAAATTGCAAGAACAATTGCAAGAGCTGCTCGACAAGGGTTTCATCCGCCCTAGCCATTCACCTTGGGGAGCTCCTGTATTGTTCGTCAAGAAGAAAGATGGATCTATGCGAATGTGCATAGATTATCGAGCTTTGAATAAGGTAACCATCAAGAACAGATATCCTTTGCCAAGGATAGATGATTTATTTGATCAGCTGAAGGGAGCCACAGTGTTCTCCAAGATAGATCTGCGATCAGGTTACCATCAGCTTAGAGTGAAGGAGAGTGATGTGCCAAGGACTGCTTTCAGTATAAGATATGGGCACTACGAGTTTGTGGTCATGCCCTTTGGAGTGACAAACGCCCCTGCGACGTTTATGGATCTAATGAATAGAGTGTTCAAGGACTTTCTTGACAAGTTCGTCATTGTCTTCATTGATGATATCCTAGTGTATTCAAAGACTCAGGAAGAACATGAAGAACACCTGAAGATAGTGTTGCAGACCTTACATCAGAAGGAGTTGTACGCCAAATTCTCAAAGTGTGAGTTTTGGCTTGACCAGGTGGCATTCCTAGGCCACATCATTTCCAAGGAAGGTATTATGGTAGACCCAGCCAAGATTGAAGCAGTTAGTAACTGGAGTCGACCAAAGAATGCCAGTGAGATCAGAAGTTTTCTGGGTTTGGCAGGGTACTACAGAAGGTTTGTAGAGGACTTTTCAAAGATAGCTTCTCCACTTACAGCCCTTACCAGAAAGAATAAGAAGTATAAGTGGACTAAAGACTGTGAGCAGAGTTTCCTTCAGTTGAAGAAGAGACTGACCAGCGCTCCTATCCTTACAGTACCCGAAGGTGATAAGAGCTTTGATATATACAGTGATGCATCAAAGCTAGGACTAGGAGCAGTCCTTATGCAAGAAGGCAAAGTCATAGCTTATGCTTCCAGGCAACTCAAGGACTATGAAAAGAATTACCCCACTCATGATCTGGAGTTGGCAGCTGTAGTCTTTGCTCTAATGATATGGAGGCATTACTTGTATGGAGTGCAATGTAAGATTTATACAGATCACCAGAGTCTGAAATATTTCTTCACTCAGAAAGACCTCAATATGAGACAGCGAAGGTGACTCGAGTTAGTGAAGGACTATGACTGTGAGATTCTTTACCACCCTGGTAAGGCAAATAGAGTAGCAGATGCACTGAGTAGAAAGACTTGTGCCACTTTGATGTCCTTATCATCATTGGCAACACCATTACAGAAAGAGATAGTAGATTATGGAGTGGAGATTATTGATGGACAGCTAGCTCTATTGACACTAGAGTCAACTTTACTTGAAGAGATACAGGAAGAGCAAGCTGAGGATTCAGATATCCAAAGGATCAAGAAGGAAATGTGAGAAGGAGAGAGTAAAGAGTTTAGAGTATCTGACAGTGGGATACTCTACTATGGTGACCGTTTATGTGTCCCCAATCATGAAGAGCTGAGAAAGAAGATTCTTGAAGAAGCCCATGGAACTCCCTACTCAATGCATCCTGGTTCCACTAAGATGTACCAGGATTTGAAAGGAAGATTTTGGTGGTCAGGGATGAAGAGAGACATAGCTAAGTATGTCAGCACCTGCCTGACATGTCAGAGAGTTAAAGCAGAACACCAGAGACCAGGAGGTGTCCTACAGCCCATTCAGATTCCAGAGTGGAAATGGGAAGACATAGCCATGGATTTCATAGTTGGTCTACCAAAGACAACTAATGACTATGATGCTATTTGGGTGATAGTAGACAGACTGACCAAGTCTGCCCACTTTTTGGCAATCAGAGTGTCTTACTCAATTGAAAAGTTAGCCCAATTATATGTGCAGGAAGTGATCCGACTACACGGAGTCCCGAAGACCATTATCTCTGATAGGGATGGTCGTTTCACTTCACACTTTTGGGAGTGTGTACAGACACGTTAGGCACCAAATTGAGATTCAGCACAGCTTTCCATCCCCAGACTGATGGACAGACAGAGAGAGTGAATCAGGTTCTAGAAGATATGCTCAGAGCTTGTGCATTGGACTTCAAGGGTAGTTGGTGCAAGTATTTATGTTTAGCTGAGTTTGCCTACAACAACAGTTACCAAGCCACTATTGGTATGGTACCCTATGAAGCTCTTTATGGTAGGAAGTGTATATCTCCCCTCTGTTGGTATGAAGGTAGTGAGAAGAAGGAAATGGGGTCACAGACTGATCTTATAGATGATACCACAGAAGTTATAAAGAGCATCCGCCAGAGGATAGAGACTGCTCAGAGTAGGCAGAAGAGCTACGCCGATGTACGCCGTAGGCCGTTAGAGTTTGAAGTTGGGGATACAGTTTTCCTCAAAGTAGCTCCTATGAAGGGTGTGATGAGATTTGGCAAGAAAGGCAAGCTAAGTCCTCGATACGTAGGGCCCTACCCAGTGACGAAAAGAGTTGGCAAAGTAGCTTATGAGTTGGAGCTACCCTCAGAGATGTCAGCAATACACAATGTGTTCCATGTCTCAATGCTAAAGAAGCATATCCCAGATGCCAACCAAGTGATTGAGCCACAGATGGTACAAGTGCAAGAAGATCTCAGTTATGAAAGTTGACCTATTCAGATAATAGATCGAGCAGATAAGAAGCTGAGGAACAAAATGGTACCATTAGTGAAAGTCTTATGGCTGAATCAGAAGAATGAAGAGGCAACTTGGGAATCAGAAGATAGCATGAGGCAAAGGTATCCAGAGTTGTTCTAAGTTCGAGGACGAACTTTTTATAAGGTAGGGAGGATTGTAACACCCAATAATTTCCTGGTATTATTAGGGATTTTTAGGAATTTTTCTAGCATTTTTCGGAATATTATAGCATTTGTTCGGAATGAAATTAGAAAAAAAAATTAAAGGGGGTCGGGTGGGGATCGATCTCGCGACCACGCGAGAAGCAATACCTTAGCGAATCTAAGGAACCAGCTGGGCTAGGGTATCAAGCACAGAAAAAGATGAAGCGAAATAATATTATAGTTGATTTAGCCCGTTTCATGAGGAGGTATTAAACTTCCACTTAAGTTGTGTTAAGACCCCTCTTAGGGTTTCAGGAGGCCGCGCGAGCAAAGGAGAGGGGGCTGCGAAAACAGGGAAAAAGGGGGGGTTTTTCTTCCTCCTTCTTCTTCCTCTTGAAGTAGAAGACCTAGGGCTTCTTCCCTAGGGCCAAGGGCGAAGTTTTCTTGCAAAGGAAGAGGAAAAGAGCCTTACACTAGAAATTTCGAGATACTTAGTGAGTTTTCTTCAAAAAAGGGTAAGTAAATCACTCACCTGCAATAGGAGTAGCTTCGCATGTAGTTTTCTCGTTGTAGAACCTTGATTTTGTGATTTATGTGCATGCTTGGAGAATAGGGCTTATTGTGTGATTAAGTTTCTCAAGAATACATGTTTTTAAATCATAGAACTTGAATTGGAGTAGATTTTTATGTATGTGATCTAAGGATGGAAGACCAAGTTCTTGAAAAGTCCCAAAATTGAGTTTTGGGTTAAGGGCACGCAAGGTGCTCGATGAAAGTTCCATGTAAGAAAGGTAAGGTTTTGTAGTGCAAAGATTTATGTAAAAAGAAAGATAGCTTGATAAGTATAAGCATTATGAATAAGAAAGTATTTTACTTTTGTAAAGTGACATGTACCGGGCAAAAGAGAGGTCCACAGAAAGTTAGAAAGAAGCTCTAATAGGGTGCGGTGGCTAGCTACCCCGAAACCTATTAGGGATGCGCGCATTGGTACATTGATACCATGGTACAGTGTCAAGGCCTGAGAAAGTTGATTATTATTTTGAAGTATATGAGTATATGAAAGTGTTTCAATTTCCTTAAGTGCATGTTTTGGTTATGTATGATAACATGGTTATGTTATAAGCATGTTAAAGGGAAAGAGCAAAGAAGTTGTGGTTTAAGGTATGGAAATGTATCATTAGTAAGTTTCAAAAGAAATTATGAGCATGTTAGATTTGCCAATGTTTTAGTGCTAGTAAATGTTTTCAAGCATGATTGAGCATGATAAGTGTATGAAAGTTCTCATGTGCAATTAATTCCAAGTGTATATGTTTTGAAGCAAGCATTATTTGAAAAGAGCATGTTTATCCCTTATCGTTTGGATTTGTGAGTTAGGATTTACTTACTAAGCAAATCACTTATTAGTTGCATTTTCCTTCTATTGCAGATAAAGGTAAAGAAAAAGCATAAGTTGAGGAGGCAAAGGGACTTGCTTTGATGTTCAGTGGCGGTGGAACCGTGGAAGAGATCATTGGGCTAAGTCTTGTAGAACATGTGTTTTGGTGTTTCGAAGTGGTAGAATGAATGACTTTGTTTAAACCTTGCATAGATACAAAATTTGGTACAAACTCTAGTCTAAAGTTCACATAGATTTTGATAGCTTATTTACTTCCGCAAAAGTCCTAATTTCAAGTTTATGAAGTTGTTTTGATTGGCTAAAATGTTTAGAAAACTAGTATAGAGTATAGAAATGGTGTTATGTCTTTGTATGGCTTGAAAGTATATGTTTTGTGGATGGATGGAGATGAGTTTCAGGTCTGAAATGCAGGTTTTCAGGCGTGCCAGTCGACTGGTACAGGACCAGTCACCTGCCCTATCGAACAGTAGCTTCTGTTTGATGCACCAGGCGACTGCCACAAGGCCAGTCGCCTGGTACCAGTCGACTGCTATATAGCAGTCGACTGGTACCATTGAAAAGAAGTGGTATAGAGCAGCTGGTTAGTGCTCTAGTGTCACAACTAAGAGGTCTAGGGGTCAAATCTTGGCAAAGCAAATAAAATGAAAGTTCTTTTGTTTTTTTTTGAAAAAAAAAGAGAAGGAAGAAAAAAAAATAAAGCAAGTTAAGGGAAGTCAAGTAGTAGTAACTTAAAGCTAAGTACCAAAAGGTGGGTCGTCACATCCTTGAAGATGCTTGCTTAAGATGTCAACGTATAAGTCTTCATGACCAAGATGACTTGAACACCGCAAGTCAAAGGAACATCGCACTTAAGATGCAGTAAAAACTTCAGTGACATATCTATATGTAGATTACCATATGAAGTTTTACAGCTAGTCACTCCAATGAACTAGTTCTCTTAACTAGCATTCATGTTTATCTCCGGACATCCCAATGTCACCAGCCAGTGAGAATCAGCTGATTAGAGAATAACCATGCTAGTCTAATAGAATTGATAGTGTCCGTATTTATCAATTCATCGACTAGGGACAATTTCAATACTTCACAATTGCACATGTAGAGATAATCACTAGTTGTGAATTCATCACAAATTCTCTCATGCTGTGAATTATATTGCGGACATTCAGTAAATGAGTTTTAGATCTCAATCAAATACACGAACATGTATACTCAAATAGTGAATATTCATTTATTAAAGTAAATGATTACAATCATAAGGCGATTGCCTTAGGACACTTCTCTCATATTACTAACAAACTCCCATTTAGCCTAATGTCAATCGCTACGGTATCCAATACCATAGGCTTTAACATGACCCTCAAACTTGCTTTGAGGCAAGGCCTTAGTTAAAGGATCCGTTAAATTCCTTTTATTTGGAATTTTCTCAATTTGTATATCATTCCTACTTATAATCTCTCTGATCAGATGATAGCGGCGAAGCACATGTTTGGATCGCTGATGAGACCTTGGTTCCTTTGCTTGTGCAATGGCTCCATTGTTGTCGCTGTAAACCGGTATTGCTTCATCAATGGTTGGAAGCACACCAAGTTCCGAGACAAACTTCTTGATCCAGACTGCTTCTTTTGTTGCTTCCGAAGCCGCAATATATTCTGCTTCCGTGGTAGAATCCGCTACAGTGTCTTGTTTGGAACTCTTCCAACTTATTGCGCCTCCATTTAAAGTAAATATATATCCGGACTGAGATTTGGATTCATCCTTATCTGTCTGGAAACTGGCATTTGTATACCCACGTATTATCATATCTCCTTCTCCATATATTAGGAACACATCCTTAGTTCTTCTTAAGTACTTAAGGATTATTTTGACAGCCGCCCAATAATCCATTCCTGGATCAGACTGGTATCTGCTTGTGACGCTCAGAGCATACGATACATCGGGCCTAGTACATAACATAGCATACATGATAGATCCTATCGCGGATGCATAAGGAATCTTATTCATGCAAATCCTCTCATCTTCTGTGTGCGGACACATAGACTTTGAAAGGTTGATCCCATGCCTGATGTGAAGGTAACCTTTCTTGGATTCCGACATGCTAAACCTTTTTAGCACTCGGTCTATATATTTGTGTTTTATCAAGAACACATACCCGAATCGTGAGTGATCATCGATAAAGGTAATGAAGTAGCTATAGCCTCCTTGTGCAAGAGTTGACATTGGTCCACATATATCAGTATGTATTAGACCAAGCAATTCTCCCACTGGTTTACCTTTTCCGGAAAAGGGTAATTTGGTCATCTTGCCTTTTAAGCATGATTCACATGTATCAAATGAGCCGGGTTCAAATGATTCCAGACTTCCACATCGGTGTAATTTGGTCATGCGTTTCTGCTTATATGGCCAAGACGACAATGCTACATATAGGAGTCTATTTGATTATCTATTCGAGCACGTTTGTTGCTAACTTCGATATTCAAAACGTCACCAGATAAATCTAACGTGTAGATACCATTGCATAATGTTCCGGTCCCATAAAAAACACCATTTAAAGTTATGTAACAACAATTGTTACTAAAAGTTAAATGGTAACCCTTTTCATTCAAGCATGAAATAGATACAATGTTCTTTATTAACGAAGGAACAAAATAACAATTATCCAATTCTAAGACAAGTCCAGTAGGGGGCTTTAGCAAATATGTTCCGATGGCAATAGCAGCAATCTTTGCTCCATTTCCAACTCGCAAATTCGTTTCTCCCTTGACGAGTCTTCTTCTATTCCTTAGCCCCTATATGTCATTACATATATGTGAGCTACACCCAGTATCAAGTACCCAGGTGTACGAGGAAATAGAGTGACATTCAATAACGAAGATGCCTGAAGATGATGGGGCATCAGATGCCTTCTTCTTCAAGGACTCAAGATAAACCTTGCAGTTTCTTCGCTAGTGGCCCTCCTTGCCACAATGATGGCAAGTGCCTTTTGGTGCTTTTTCAATCCTTTTGTCCTTAGTTAACTTATTGGTGTCCAAAATGGAACGCAAATTCAGAGAAGACATGATCAAGTGATTATCCTAGAAATACAAATTGAGGTTATGTGATGAAAATGATAAAGAATGCATCAATATACATTCATTAAATCCTATTTATTTTCGAATTGAATAACCCTTTTTTTCAATTCGGGAGATCGTAGGAACATCTCCAAATAGGTTGATATCCATCCATAGATAAGAACAACCATGGCTGTGGCCATCAAGTTATTCTTAGCTATGAAGGTAGATAAGTATACCGATTACATATTACATATATGTAACTATCACTTTATGCTATCAACTAATTGAATGTTTGCATAAATCATTGGGTTGTTAACTCATTAACAAGTATGCAACAATATACATAGCACCCAACTGCACCTCTCTTTACATCGACCTTGGCTGTGGCACAACAAATCGATGCTCCAAGCTTAAGGCTGACCCATTAATCAAGAAATAGTTTTAATATGGTTAGAGCTCATTCAACCATTTAGTCAGGCTTGGATGTGTCCAACAACCAAAACTAAGGATTGACCTCTGACTCCAACTATATTATTCATAAACTAATTCCATGGTTTGAACATGTTGAGGTTCAAGCCGGGCATGGATGTGTCCATCAACCCAAACGAGAAACAAAACTCCGGTTCTAACCATATTAATGGAAGGTGTTGGCCTTAATATTTTGTAAGGGGTTTTGGGTCTCATCCTTTTCTTTCTAAGCACATTCATGACATATAATTATGTCATGTACTAACGATTTCCTTAATAAAGTATGTTTGTGACTTAATTTATCAGTCTCATTAATTGAATTAGGAACCGGATTTCCTAATTCTAATTTCATACTTTACTCAAGGAATTGTTTTGGGAAACAATTTCCTAAATTGTCATAATCAATTTCGGAAATAATATGTTTAAGACTTTGATTTCTCTAAATCAAATCTTATTAAATTAAGAGACAGATTCCCTTAATTCAACCACATATTATTTTCATGAAAATCTCATTTAAGAAAACTCTATAGGAAACCATTTTCCTAATTAATTTTGGAGACAACAATATGTAAGAGCATCACCTCTTAAATCAAATAAGGAAATTATCGTTTGAGAATCACCTCAAAATTTTCAAGATTTGATTACATATTTTATTTATGGATTTATTAATTTCAACAAATTATTTTCTTTGGGTGGCTCCTCGAGGCTCAAATACCCAAAAAAAAAGAATTTGTTGTAAATCTAATTTGGTCCGCTCCCCGAGGCGTAACCAAATTAAACATGATAATTTTATTCAAAATTGGAAATTAAATTACAACAACTAACTTTAAATTGGACGGCTCCCCGAGGCTCAATCCAAAATAAAGAATTTTGTTAATAATTTAAAACCAATTTGAATTTAATTGTCAATTAATAATCCATAAATTTGTCTAGACTTTCTTGAAAGAAAGTGCCCAAAATTGCGAGATTTCGTAATAGGTTTTCAGAATAATTGTAAGTTTCTGGTACAAAGAAAACATACATATTTCCAAAATTGGAAAATTTCCAAAATAGGAAATTTCCAAAATTTGAAAGTTTCCAAAAATGGGAAGTTTTCACAATTATCATAAAATTTCAGAAACTAGGATATTTCAAAAGTTTGTGAAATTTCATGAGGATTTCCAAACTTTGAAATTCCTAAATCTAAAATTTATCATAATTGGAAAGTTTCCATAATTGGAAAATTTTCCAAAATTGAGATCATGACAAAGTTTTCCGCAAAACAATTATATGATTATGTCGAACACTAACCGGCTCTGATACCACTGTTGGGACCGGGTCCATGTTGACATGAATACGGGTTTGTAATTTTAAAATTTAATTACGTGCAGTGGACGGTTTAGCATAAATAATTTCTCAAATTATTTTAACCACGTATCTAGCATGCAACCTTATGTTGTGGAGACATGATCATACATTTAAAATTTTGCAGAAAGTAAACTAATTTACTTAATACCTCGCGTAACTCGTAGAAAGGGACGAGATCCAACCGTAAGCGTCCCTCGGAAGCTCCGCCTCTATTTGCGTCCACGCCGAGTATCTTCGGGATGACTTCGAAAGCCACGAGTTTCGTGTTCCCGAGAACTACTAGATTCTCCGAGAACGCGACAAGAAAAAAAACAAGAGAGAAGTATGGAGAGGGAGAGAGCCGTGAGCAACTTGGCTTCTGCGGCGTGAACAGCAAATTAATTTGCTTACAAAGCAATTTCTTGCATGCGGATTAATTTGCTTGGGCAAATTAATTGATTGGAAAGCAATTTCTTGCATGCGGGTTAATTTGCTTGCATGCGCAGTTCTCCACAGAGGATGAGCAGCCTCCTTGCTCACGCGCACCTTGCTTGGAGAAGATGCAGCCAACGCCGACAATTTTCTCCAACGAGAAAATTGCTTGCTCCACCTAGTACATGAAGGTTGCTATGAGCAACCATCTTTCTCATGGGGACAACTGCAGTCGGTGCCGCATAGAGAGAGAGGAGAGGAGAGAAGGAGAGAAAGAGAGGCTAGGCAAGAATCCTTGATCTCTTGAATTTAATTCCAAGCCTTGCCTTGGCACCTTTATATAGTAGCCTCTTAATCGCCAAGTCTCCTTTTAACAAATAAATTTTCATAAGAAATTTATCTTATAAATTTTTCTATGAATTATTCCGTTATGCCAAGTTTTTATTATAACCTAATTTATAACAAAAACAACCATGTCTCCCCTTTTATTATGGAAAGAAATTCCTTTATATAAATTTATTTATATAAATTTCTTTATCATGGTAAATAAATCCATTATTGATTTTATAAAATAAAATAAATCAATCCAAGGTTTATTTTAATTTCCATGAAAATAAATCTCTTTATATAAATTTCTTTATATAAATTTTTTATCCATAATTTTATAAAACAAACCACGCACGGTTTATTTTATAATTTGAACCAAACAATTTGGTTCTCCCCTTTTTATTGTGGTCGGCCAAACAAAGAGGGTGGGGACCCTCTTTGGCCGGCCAAACCAAGCCACGACCTCACGAATTAAACTCATTTAATTCGTCCAATAAGTCTTCAAAAGACATAGCCATTTTATGCTTCCGATGCGTCTCTGAAAAATTCAGATTTGACTTATCTCTCTTGATCGGAAAATCCAATTTTCAACTCGTTTTAAATCCCTCGGATTACTCGTTGTGTATGTGACTAAATAGGCTTTCGATTTATGTTGGCCGTCTATAATTAACCAATTATAGAATGATCATGAGTGGCACCTAGTAGTACATCATGATCCCCAATTAATCGAAAGATCAACGGTTGACCTCAGAAATAATTCTGAAACCCTTCAGCAGCTTTAATGAAGCGTGCCTCATTCCCTTCACTATCTTATACTCACTTGGTTCAGGACACGTTCTATGTGTGTCAGTCCCCACTAGGCTGACTACGTCACACCTAGCCCAAGTAATGTCTTTCTCGTCCAACGGATTCTAATTACTCTCATGTTTCTGAGAGATTCATACTCGGAACATGTGATGCTCTGGCCAGAGGCTTCAAGTAACAATCCGACGATAGGCCTTGGGTATACATCTCCTCACAAGGAGTGATGAATCCTTTGTAGGCTGTTCAAACATCTTCGGGCACTTCAGCTTATACCCAATCATCCTGGGTCCACACCTCCTTGGAGATGCTTGCTTATGATGTCAAAGTATAAGTCTTCATGACCAAGATGACTTGAACACCGCAAGTCAAAGGAACATCGCACTTAAGCTGCAGTAAGAACTTCATTGACATATCTATATGTAGATTACCCTATGAAGTTTTACAGCTAGTCACTCCAATGAACTAGTTCCCTTAACTAACATTCATGTTTATCTCCGGACATCCCAATGTCACCAGCCAATGAGAATCAGCTGATTAGAGAATAACCCATGCTAGTCTCAATAGAATTGATAGTGTCCGTATTTATCAATTCATCGACTAGGGACAATTTCAATACTTCACAATTGCACATGTAGAGATAATCACTAGTTGTGAATTCATCACAAATTCTCTCATGCTATGAATTGTATTGCGGACATTCAGTAAATGAGTTTAAGATCTCAATCAAATACACGAACATGTATACTCAAATAGTGAATATTCATTTATTAAACTAAATGATTACAATCATAAGGCGATTGCCTTAGGACACTTCTCTCATATTACTAACAAATTGAGCGACTAGGCACACTCGGATTTGCAATGGATCACGAACTAAGTATTGACTTAATTCTACATTGTTTGCCCAAGAGTTACTCATAGTTTGTGATGAACTATAGGATGAACAAATTGGAGACTACCATTCCTATGTTGCTTAACCTGCTGAAGACTGTAGAGCCTTCTGTAAAGCAGGATCAGAAGACGGTACTGTTAGTTGGTTCCTTAAAGAAAGGTTCTAAGAGGAAACCCAAAGAACAAAATAAGGGAAGGAAGAAAAAGGCCAAAAAGACTGAAAAGACACCAAAAGGCACTTGCCATCACTGCGGCAAGGAGGGCCACTGGCGAAGAAACTGCAAGGTTTATCTTGAGTCCTTGAAGAAGAAGGCATCCGATGCCCCATCCTGTTCAGGTATCTTCGTTATTGAATGTCAATCTATTTCCTCGTACACCTGGGTACTTGATACTGGGTGTAGCTCACATACATGTAATGACATACAGGGGCTAAGGAATAGAAGAAGACTCGTCAAGGGAGAAGCGAATTTGCGAGTTGGAAATGGAGCAAAGATTGCTGCTGTTGTCATCGGAACATATTTGCTAAAGCTCCCTACTGGACTTGTCTTAGAATTGGATAATTGTTATTTTGTTCCTTCGTTAATAAAGAACATTGTATCTATTTCATGCTTGAATGAAAAGGGTTACCATTTAACTTTTAGTAACAATTCCTGTTACATAACTTTAAATGGTGTTCTTTATGGGACTGGAACTTTATGCAATGGTATCTACACGTTATATTTATCCGGTGACGTTTTCAATATCGAAGTTGGCAACAAACGTGCTCGAATAGATAATCAAATAGACTCCTATATGTGGCATTGTCGTCTTAGTCATGTAGGCAAGAAACGCATGACCAAATTACAACGATGTGGAATTCTGGAATCATTTAAACCTAGTTCATTTGATACATGCGAATCATGCTTAAAAGGCAAGATGACCAAATTACCCTTTTTCGAAAAAGGTAAACCAGTGGGAGAATTGCTTGGTCTAATACATACTGATGTATGTGGACCAATGTCAACTCTTGCACAAGGAGGCTATAGCTACTTCATTACCTTTATCGATGATTACTCATGATTCGGGTATGTGTTCTTAATGAAACACAAATCTGAAGCTTTTGAGAAATTCAAGGAGTTTAGAAGTGAAGTAGAGAAACAGCTGGGCAAAAGAATTAAGATACTTCGATCCGATCGGGGTGGTGAATACTTAAGTCAAGAGTTTCAAGATTATCTTAGGGATAATGGGATATTGTCTCAATGGACTCTGCCATATACACCACAGCATAATGGTGTATCTGAGAGGTGCAACCAAACCTTGATGGACATGGTTAGATCTATGATGAATCATGCAACTCTTCCAAAATCCTTTTGGGGCTATACGCTTAAGACAACTGTTTACTTACTAAACAGAGTCCCGACCAAGGTAGTCTCTACTACTCCATATGAGACGTGGAATAGTAAGAAACCTCATTTATCTCACCTAAAGATATGCGGTTGTCCTGCTTATGTAAAGCGGACTGTATTAGATAAATTCAATGCTAAGTCTGATAAATGTCTATTTATTGGATATCCTAAGGAAACGAAAGGTTATTAATTCTATCATCCCTTGGAACAAAAGGTGTTTGTTTCAAGGCATGCTGTATTTCTAGAAAAAGAATTTCTTTTACAAGAAAATAATGGGAGTAGCATTGAACTTGAAGAAGTTCAAGAAACTCCAATAGACATTACAGAGACACCTAGTCTAGACCCACAACCAATAACTCATAATGATGAGCTATCAGTTGAACCTAAAACAACACCACTTCTTCGTAGGTCTGATAGGACACGCAATATTCCAGAGAGATACGGATTTCTCATAAGTGGATCGAACGACGTGTTACTCATTAACGATGACGAACCTATCAGTTATGAAGATGTTTTGAAAAATTCAGAAAGGGATAAATGGCTTGAAGCCATGAAGTCGGAAATGGATTCCATGTACGAAAATCAAGTATGGGACTTGGTTAACCCACCTGAAGGGATTAAGGCCATAGGGTGCAAGTGGGTTTTCAAGAAGAAAATCGATATGGAAGGTAATGTTGTTACCTTTAAGGCTAGATTAGTGGCAAAAGGATATCGTCAGAAACAAGGAATTGATTATGACGAAACCTATTCGCCAGTAGCTATGCTTAAATCCATTCGGATGCTCCTGGCCATAGCAGCTCATTATGATTACGAGATATGGCAAATGGATGTGAAAACAGCTTTTCTTAATGGAAACCTGCTTGAGGATGTATACATGATACAACCTGAAGGTTTCACATCGGTTAATAAAACCAAAGTAAGCAAGCTTCGACGATCCATATATGGATTAAAATAAGCATCTAGGAGCTGGAACATCCGTTTTGATGAGACAATCAAAGAGTTTGATTTCTCACAAAATCCTGACGAACCTTGTGTGTACAAGAAGGTTAGTGGGAGTGCAGTCGTATTCCTAGTATTATATGTCGATGACATATTACTTATAGGAAACGATATATCAGTCTTACAGTCGGTTAAAATTTGGTTGTCCAAAACTTTCTCCATGAAAGACCTGGGAGAAGCAACCTATATCCTTGGGATTAGAATCTATAGAGATAGATCAAAACGGTTGCTTGGTCTTTCGCAGTCTACATATATAGACCGAGTGCTAAAAGGGTTTAGCATGTCAGAATCCAAGAAAGGTTACCTTCCCATCAGGCATGGATCAACCTTTCAAAGTCTATGTGTCCGCGCATAGAAAACGAGAGGATTTGCATGAATAAGATTTCTTATGCATCCGCCATAGTATCTATCATGTATGCTATGTTATGTACTAGGCCCGATGTATCGTATGCTCTGAGCGTCACAAACAGATACCAGTCTGATCCAGGAATGGATCATTGGGCGGCTGTCAAGACAATCCTCAAGTACTTAAGAAGAACTAAGGATGTGTTCCTAATATATGGAGAAGGTGATATGGTAATACGTGGGTATATAGATGCCAGTTTCCAGACAGATAAGGATGACTCCAAATATCAGTCCGGATATGTATTTATTTTGAATGGAGGCGCAATAAGTTGGAAGAGTTCCAAGCAAGACACCGTAGCGGATTCTACCACGGAAGCGGAATACATTGCAGCTTCGGAAGCAGCAAAGGAAGCAGTCTGGATCAAGAAGTTTGTCTCAGAACTTGGTGTGGTTCCAACCATTGATGAAGCAATACCGGTTTACTGCGACAACAATGGAGATATTGCACAAGCAAAGGAACCAAGGTCTCATCAATGATCCAAACATGTGCTTCACCGCTATCATCTGATCAGAGAGATTATAAGTAGGAATGATATACAAATTGAGAAAATTCCCATTGAAAGGAATTTAGCGGATCCTTTAACTAAGGCCTTGCCTCAAAGCAAGCTTGAGGGTCATGTTAGAGCCTGTCGTATTAGATACCGTAGCGATTGGCATTAGGCCAAGTGGGAGTTTGTTAGTGATATGAGAAAAATGTCTTAAGGAAATCACCTTATGATTGTAATCATTTATTTTAATAAATGAATATTCACTATTTGAGTATACATGTTTATGTATTTGATTGAGATCTTAAACTCATTTACTGAATGTCCGCAATACAATTCACAGCATGAGAGAATTTGTGATGAATTCACAACTAGTGATTATCTCTACATGTGCAATTGTGAAGTATTGAAATTGTCCCTAGTCGATGAATTGATAAATACGGAAACTATCAATTCTGTTGAGACTAGCATGGGTTATTCTCTAATCAGCTGATTCACACTGGCTGGTGACATTGGGATGTCCGGAGATAAACATGAATGCTAGTTAAGAGAACTAGTTCATTGGAGTGACTAGCTGTAAAACTTCATATGGTAGTCTAGATATAGATATGTCAATGAAGTTCTTACTGCAGCTTAAGTGCGATGTTCCTTTGACTTGCGGTATTCAAGTCATCTTGGTCATGGAGACTTATACTTTGACATCTTAAGCAAGCATCTCCAAGGAGGTGTGGACCCAGGATGATTGGGTATAATCCGAAGTGCCCGAAGATGTTTGAACAGCCTACAAAGGATTCACCACTCCTTGTGAGGAGATGTATACCCAAGGCCTATCATCGGATTGTTACTCGAACCCTCTGGCTAGAGCATGACATGTTCATGTAGGAACGGTGTCGTCGATAGAGGGGGGGTGAATATCGACTGTGAAAACTTCATAAAATGTTCGTCTAGTCAGAGTGTTTGTGCAGCGGAAAAATAAAACAGAAAAAGAAATAGCAATACAAGGACAGCGGGATTTATTTACTTGGTTCCCTACCCCCCAGGGTCTGTACGTCCAAGGCCTATGTACTCGGCGTGAGTCCACTATTGGTCTCCTTTCCGGAATTTCTGGAGGTGGAGAAAACCCATCTTACAGTGTACAATTACAAGCACAAGTACAAAAAATTAAGTACGGAATAATAAACGCAAACCGAACAAAACAAAGTTGAAGCTCGGCCGATATGGACCTCCGAAGTGCCGCACACTTCCTCCTGGAGCCTCCCGGTCGAAGAGCCTCGTCTTTAGCGCGTTGTCGTTGATCAGAATGATCAGAATGGCTTGTAGCAGTTGTGTCTAAAGTAGAGGGGTTGAAGCCCCTTATATAGGCTTCATACGGGCGCCCTGGACGCTAGGGGCGCCCCGATAAACCCGGTCAAACCTTATCCCTGCGCCAACCTCGCCGCAGCTGATAAAGCCTTTGACCAGGGCACCCCGGACCTTTCGGGCGCCCTTGTGAAGGCTTATCCTGTGTTTCGACCTCAAAACAGCAAAACAGCTTTGAACCCGGGCGCCCCGGACGCTCCGGGCGCCCAGCTTGACACCTATTCTGCCTACCACACAAAACCTGCATTTTCCTTCTTTAGCTTGGGCGCCCCCATTAATGGGGGCGCCCTGGATGCATGGGGGCACCCTGCTTCAAGGGCTCCAGTAGCTTGCTTTGTCTTCCAATCTTGATACATACAAGATACACAAACACAAAGCATATATACATATAATATTAGCCTTAAGGACTTGGTTCGGACTTTGGATTTCCACGAAACCCTAGGTCGAACCGGCGCAAGTTCCCACCCCCGAGAACGCGCCTTTCACCTACTCCTTTTAGGAGACGGTTGCCACCCAGTCCTTCGGGTGGACTTTTGCTTAGCTTCCGATAACCGCCTTCTCTTCCTTAAAGCGGACGTCACGTTCACTTAGCCTTAACTTTACCTTATTTTTAGCCTTAGGTTATAACTACTGAACTTCCTTTAACTTGCTATGAAATTTTTTTTTTCTTCCTTCTCTCTTTTTTTTCCAAAAAAAACAAAACAACTTTCATTTTATT
This sequence comes from Boesenbergia rotunda, assembly GCA_024364735.1. Lineage (NCBI taxonomy): Eukaryota > Viridiplantae > Streptophyta > Magnoliopsida > Zingiberales > Zingiberaceae > Boesenbergia > Boesenbergia rotunda. Next base: position 102,075 of record JAGFNQ010001952.1, on the reverse strand, counting down.
TGCTTTGCAAGGATTTGACCCCTAGACGTCTTAGTTGTAAGACTGAAGCACTAACCAGCTGCTCTATACCACTTCTTTTCAATGGTACCAGTCGACTGTATATAGCCAGTCGACTGGTATCGGCCACAGAAAGTTTTTGGGCGCGGCACCAGTCGACTGGCCTTTTGGCAGTCGACTGGTGCATCGAACAGAAGGTCCTGTTCGATAGCGCAGTCGACTGGTTGTGTACCAGTCGACTGGCACGCCTGAAACCTGCATTTTCAGACCCGAAACTTTGTTTCAAAAGTCCATAATTCACATACCTCCAATGTATACAAAGACATAACTCAATTTCTATACTCTATACTAGTTTTATAAACATTTTAGCAACTCAAAACGAATCCAATAACTTGAAATTAGAATCCTTGCGAGATTTAACAAAACTATTAAAATGTAAGCAAAACACTCTAGAGTTTGTACTAAACTTAACCTCTATGCGTAGTTTAAACAAAGTCATTCATTCTACTACTTCAAAAAACCAAAACACATGTTCTACAAGACTTAGCCCAAAGATCTCTTCCACGGTTCCGCCGCCACTGAACATCAAAGCAAGTCCCTTCGCCTCCTTAACTTATGCTTTCTCTTTACCTTTATCTGCAATAGAAGGAAAATGCAACTAATAAGCAAATTGCTTAGTAAGTAAATCCTAACTCACAAATCCAAACGATAAGGCATAAACATGCTCTTTTCAAAGAATGCTTACTTCTAAAATACATGCACATGGGAAAACTTACATATACTTATCATGCTCAATCATGTTGAAAACATTACTTGCCTAAAACATTTGCAAACTTAACATGCTCATACATTAAAACACTAATCTCTTTACTCTTACCCTTTATCATGCTTGCAAAGTATCAATGTGAACTTATTGAAATAAAGATATGTACTCAAAGCTAGAACACTTGTAAATACTTATATATTTGAAAATAATATTCAACTTTCTTTAGGCCTTGACATTGTACCATGGTATCAATGTACCAATTGCACGCATCCCTAATAGGTTTCGGGGTAGCTAGCTACCGCACCCTATTAGAGCTTCTTTCTAACTTTCTGTGGGCCTCTCTTTTGCCTGGTACATGTCACTTTACAAAAGTAAAATACTTTCTTACTCATAAAGCTTATAATTATCAAGCTATCTTTCCTTTTTCATAACTTTTTGCACTACAAAAACTTTACCTTTCTTACTTGGAACTTTCATCGAGCACCTTGCGTGCCCTTAATCCCAACCTCATTTTTGGGACTCTTCACAAATTAAATCTTATCATGCTTAGCTTACATACACCAAATCTAAACCAAATTAAATTTCTATCATGAAAAACATGCATCTTTAAGAACTTAAAACACACGCTAACCATAATCTTAACGCATGCATCATAAAACATGGTTCTACAACAAGATCTTACATACGAAAACTACTCCTATTGCAGGTGAGTGATCTACTTACCCTTTTCTTGAAGAAAACTCACTAAGTATCTCGAAATTCCTAGCGTAGGGTTCTTTTCCTCTTCCTTTGCAAGAAAACTTCACCCTTGGCCCTAGGGAAGAAGCCCTAGGTTTTCTACTTCAAGAGGAAGAAGAAGGAGGAAGAAAACTCCCCCTTTCTCCCTGTTTTCGCAACCTCCTCCCTCTGCTCGTGCGGCTTCCCGAAACCCTAAAAGGGGTCTTAACACAACTTAAGTGGAAGTTTAAATACCTCTTCATGAAACGGGCTAAATCAACTATAATATTATTTCGTTTCATCCTTTTCTGTGCTTGATACCCTAGCCCAGCTGGTTACTTGGATGCCCTTAAGGCTTTGCTTCCCTTGTGGTCGCGGGATCAAATCCCACCCGACCCCTTATTTTTTTCTTTTTATTTTTAATCCGAAAAAATGCTATAAAATTCCGAAAAATACCTAATAATACCAGAAAATTATTGGGTGTTACATTCCAATCTTGATACCAACAAGATACACAAACACAAAGCATATATACATATAATATTAGCCTTAAGGACTTGGTTCGGACTTTGGATTTCCACGAAACCCTAGGTCGAACCGGCGCAAGTTCCCACCCCCGAGAACGCGCCTTTCACCTACTCCTTTTAGGAGACGGTTGCCACCCAGTCCTTCGGGTGGACTTTTGCTTAGCTTCCGATACCTCCGGACCTCGAGACGCCCAAATCCTGACCCGTCTCTACTCCTGTCCTTAGTCATCGCACAGCTAAGTTGCTCAGTCCCTCGAACCAAGACTCCGTGCCCAAACCCTAGGTCCAGGACTTAGGTGCCCAACCCTCGGCCAGGTCTTCGTGCCTAATTCCCCGAACCAGGTCTTCGGTGCCCAACCCTCGGCTAGGTCTTCTTGCCCACTCCCCGACCAGGACTTAGCCCCCACCTTCCGAATAGGTCCTCGGTGCCCAGCCCTTGCCAGGACTTAGTGCCCAATCCTCGATCAGGACTTAGTGCCCACCTTCCGAGCAGGTCTTAGTGCCCAGCTTCACTCACCAGGTCTTGGTGCCTAGATTAACTAAGACTTTTTTTCAACTTAGGTTACTTCTCCTTTGCTCCCCTTTGTCTGTTCATTGTATCACTGACTTAAGTATATTGTCAAACATTAAAACACTTAAAGGAGAACATCATTGATGCAACTTGTACCAATAGTTCAGAGTATGAATCTCTTAAATACATGAGAGTAATTAGAATCCGTAGGACAAGAAAACGTTACTTGGGCTAGGTGTGACGTAGTCAGCCTAGTGGAGACTGACACACATAGACCATGTCCTGAACCAAGTGGGTATAAGATGGTGAAGGGAATAGGGCACGATTCATTATAGCTGCTGAAGTGTTTCAGAATTGTTTCTGAGGTCAACCGTTGATCTTTCGATTAATTGGGGATCATGATGTACTACTAGGTGCCACTCATGATCGTTCTATAATTGATTAATTATAGACGGTCAACTTAAATCGAAAGCCTATTTAGTCACACGCACTACGAGTAATCCGAGGGATTTAAAACGAGTTGAAAATTAGATTTTCCAATCAAGAGAGATTAGGTTTGGTTAAGCCAAACGATAAGTCGAATCTAAATTTTTCAGACGCATCGGAAGCGTAAAATGGCTAAGTCTTTTGAACACTTAATAGATGAATTAAATAAGTTTAATTCATTGGGGCGTGGCTTGGATGGGCCGGCCAAAGAGGGTCTCCATCCTCTTTGCTTGGTCGGCCACAACAAAGGGAGAGAACCAAGTTTTTTGTTCAATTTATAAAATAAACCAAGTGTGGTTTGTTTTATAAAATTATGGATGATATAAATTTTTTATATAATAAACCAAGGTTTGGTTTATTTTTCATGGAAATTAAAATGAAACATGGATTGATTTATTTTATTTTATAAAATCAATCATGGATTGATTTACCATGATAAGAAAATTTATTCCATAAGAAAAAAGGAGACTTGGTCGATTTTATCATGAATTAAAATATGATAAAACTTGGCATGATGGAATAAGTCTCTTTTTTGAGAGGCTTGATGGTTGAGAGGCCACTATATAAAGGACCCAAGGCAAGGCTTGAAAAATAATCGAAGTATTCTTCCCTGGGCTCTCTCCCTCTCCTCCCTTCTTCCTCTTGGTCGGCCACAAGGTTCTTCTCCCTTCTTCTTGCCGTGAGCACTAGGAGAAGCACCGAGACGACGAAGTTCTTCCATTGGGACGATCTTCCTCTCCAGCCATCATCACCTTGGGATTGGGTGCAAGTCATCTTCCTCCTCGCCGGAATTATGATTCCGGCCAACCTTGGTAGTGAGTTTTTCGATGTGATTACTTCTCTCTTGGTTTTTCTTGTCGCGTTCTCGGAGAATCTAGTAGTTCTCGAGAACACGAAACTTGTGGCTTTGCGAAGTCATCCCGAAGATACTCGGCGTGGACGTGAATAGAGGCGGAGCTTCCAAGGGACGCTTACGGTTGGATCTCGTCCCTTCCTTCAAGTTACGCGAGGTAATACGTAGATTAATTTATGTTTCTGCAAAATTATAAATATATGATCATGTCTACACAAGATAAAGTTGCATGCTTAGATATGTGGTTAAATAATTTGAGAAATTATTTATGCTAAACCTTCCGCTGCACGTAATTAATTTTAAAATTACGAACCCGCATCCATGTCAACATGCACCCGGTCCCAACAGCACCCTGTTCGACTAGGCGCCTGTGTTGAGACAGGCGCCCCAGACAAAGGGTTATTCCAAGCCACTTCGAAGCAATGCCTCAGAACTGCATATGAGGCGCTTGTGTTAACACAGGCACCCCAGTTAGCTCAGGCGCCTTGGTTGAGGTGATAAGCACTGGCCAAGTCTGCGGATTGAGTTTCGCACAGTGAGGGCCACGTGTTAGGCGCCCCCTTCAACACAGGCGCCCTAGCTACTAGTATAAATAGGGGTCCACCCCCTTGGCTTCAAATACAACTTCTTTCAACACATTCTAATAAACGCTCTGCTCCGAAATGCTCCGTGCTCAAGATTCAAGCACCAATGACGACCCGCGGCTACAACACTCCAATCTTCCGATCATCGATATAACTTTCGGTTAAATTGCTGTATTTTAAATTCTATATTTGTACTCAAGTTGTAACATTTTTACACAATATAGAATTGCCCGTCGTAAACGGTCAAGGACCGTGGGTCTTGGAGTAGGAGCCGACTGCGACTCCGACCGAAGTAAAAACAAACGTGTTAGCGATTGTTTTGCTTTTCCGCTGCGCAATTACTCTTAGTTCTTCCAAAAATTTATCGATCGATATTCACCCTCTCCCTCTATCGATTCAAGCTGATCCCATAAATACATACCCTGACTATGATATGAAATCATCCTTGTTGGTTTGGAAGCTTGCGTCACTATAACCCATTACAGCTAGCGCCTCATTGCCTTTAAATATCAAGAAATATTTTTTCGTCTTTCGCAAGTACTTACGAATATTCTTGGCAGCTGTCGAGTGACTTTCACCTAGATTTGATTGGTATCCACTCGTCATGCTCAAAGCATACGAGATATCTAGACGAGTACAAAGTATGACGTAGATGATAGACCCTAGAGCGGATGCATAAGGGATCTGATCCATGTGATCTCTCTCCTTTTTAGAAGAGGGACATTGAGTCTTCGAAAGACTCACACCATGTGACATCGGCATAAATCTCTTCTTGGAATTCTGTATGGAAAAACGATTAAGCAACTTTTCAATATATGTACTCTGACTTAAGCCAAGCAATCATTTAGATCTATCTCTATAGAACTTGATGCCTAGGATATAAGCTGTTTCACCTAAGTCTTTCATTGAAAAATAATTCCTTAGCCACGTCTTTACAGATTGTAGTGAAGAGATATCATTTCCAATGAGGAGCATGTCATCCACATACAAAATTAGGAAGATAATTGTGCTCCTACTAACCTTCTTGTAGAAACAGGGTTCATCTTCATTCTTAATGAAACCAAACACTTTGATTGCATCATCGAATCGAAGATTCCAGCTTCGAGAAGATTGCTTTAGCCCATAAATGGACCTTTGCAACTTACATACCTTTCCAGCATGCTCTGGATCTACAAAACCCTCAGGTTGTGTCATGTACACATCCTTGAGTAGATTCCCATTTAGGAATGCAATTTTAAAATCCATCTGCCAGATCTTGTAATCATAGTAAGCTGCAATAGCAAGCATGATCCGAATAGACTTAAGCATCACAACTGGTTAAAAGGATTCATCATAGTTGATACCATGAATCTGCTTGAAACCTTTAGCTACTAATCGCCCTTTATAGGTATGCATAAGACCATCCATGTCAGTCTTTCTCTTAATGACCCACTTACACCCAATAGGTTTAATTTCCTCAGGTGAATCAACCAAAGTCCATACTTGGTTAGTGTACATGAATTCCATTTTGGACTTCATGATCTCTAGTCATTTTTCAGAATCTGGGCTCATCATAACTTCTTAATAGAATGTAAGCTCGTTCAACTCAACAAGCATAACGTCATCATGGTCAGACAAGAGAAATGAGTATCTCTTAGGCTGACGACATATCCTATCAGATCTGTGAAGAGGTTGGTCTACTTGAACAGGTTATTGCTCCACAACTACTTGTTCAACAATCTCATGATCCACAACACTTTGTGGTTCTTGTTCAATATCCATCAAGGCCTTAGTACTATCTGCATCTTGAACTTCTCCAAGATGGATTTTACTCCCACTATTTCTTCTAGAAATAAACACTCTTTCGAGAAAAATATCATTTCTAGCGACAAACAGTTTACCTAGTGTGGGATTGTAGAAGTAATATCGCTTCGTTTCCTTGGGATATCTACAAAATAGCACTTATCAGATTTGGGTCCAAGTTTATCTGAGACTTGACGTCGAACATAAGCCTCACAACCCCAAATCCTCTTAAAAGACATTGTGGGACTCTTCCTAGTCCATATCTTATATGGTATCTTTATGACGACCTTTAATGGAGCTCGGTTAAGTGTAAAAAGAGTCGTCTCTAGAGTGAATCCCCAAAAGGAAGTAGGAAGATCTGTCTGACTCATCATTGATCGTACCATATCTAATAGAGTACGATTTCTCCGCTCAGACACACCATTTCATTGTGGTGTTCCAGGTGGAGTGAGTTGGGATATGATCCCACACTCTGCTAGATGGTTACGAAACTTTTGTCTAAGGTATTCACAACCTTGATCTGATAGAAGCATTTTAATACTCTTGCCAAGTTGGTTTTGTACTTCACTCTTGAATTCTTTAAACTTTTCAAAGGATTCCGACTTGTGCTTCATGAGAGACACAGCCGTATCTACTGATATCATCAATAAAAGTGATGAAGTACTGATAACCACCTCTAGTTGCGATATTGAATGGGATACATACATCAGCATGAATGAGTCCTAACAAGTTTGTTGCTCTTTCGTCGTATCCATTAAATGGAGTCTTGGTCATCTTGCCTAGAAAACAAGATTCACATGTCTCATGTGATTCAAAATCAAATGAGTCTAGTAATCCATCCTTATGGAGCTGGGATACGCGACTCTCATTTATATGACCTAAGCGACAATGCCAGAGATACATTTGATTCAAATCATTTGGTATTTATGTTATAGATTATGTTCTCAAGTCTAGAACATAAAGTCCATTCATAAGTGGTGCACTACAATAGAACATGTCATTTAACATTATAGAACAACATTTATCCTTTATGATAAATAAAAAGCCTTTCTTGTCCAAACATGATACAGAAATTATGTTCTTAGTTAGTGCATGTACATAAATGCACTCCTCTAGTTCTAAGATAAGCCTAGTGGACAAAGATAAGAAATATGTTCCTACAGCTATAGCAGAAACTCTTGCGCCATTGCCTACTCGTAGGTTCGCTTCGCCCTTTGTCGACGTCTAGCTCTTCGAAGGCCTTGCACATTAGTACAAATGTAAGATGCGCAATCAGTATCAAATACCCAAGAAGAAGAAATAGATAGATTGACTTTTATAACAAAAATACCTGAGGCAGAAGTCTCACTTTTTTTCTTCTTTACTTCCTCTAGGTATATTTTGTAATTCCGCTTCGAATGTCCGATCTCACCACAGTAGAAGTAGATCCCTTCCTTAGGCACCCCGCCTTTGGCCTTTAGTGCAGTAGAGTTGGCCTTACCTTTGGCTTGAGTCTTACCCTTGCCCTTAGGCTTCCATTTGCCTTTTCCCTTCTGTACCATTAATACATTACTGGTCTTGGTTTTCTTGAAATTGGGTTCAGCAATTCTCAACATGCTGAGCATCTCAGGCAATGGATTGTCAATTTTATTTATGTTATAGTTCATGACAAATTGATTGTACCCTTCCGGCAACGATTGCAGAATAAGGTCCGTGACTAATTCTTGACCCAGTGGAAATCCTAGTCTTTCAAGGTTCTCGACATACCCAATCATCTTGAGTACGTGATTTCCTATGGGAGTTCCTTCTTGCATCTTGCATGCAAATAGGACCTTAGACACCTCAAACTTCTCGAGCCTAGCTTGCCCTTGATATATTTGTTTTAAGTGCTCAACTCTATCATGTGTATCCATATTCTCATATTGCTTCTGAAGCACATAGTTTATGGTGGCAAGCATGAGGTATGATACATCAAGTGCATCATCCTGATGCTTCTTGTAAGCATCTTTTTTTTTACGCGAGTGGCGGTAGTGATGGGTGCTTCTTGAAGAGGTTGTTCTAGAACGTACAGTTTTCGTTCTTATTTGAGGACGATCCTCAAGTTTATGTAGCAATCCAGGAAATTAGCTCCGTTGAGCTTGTCCTTCTCAAGGACGGATCACAGAGAGAGAGTATTTGATGTGTTAGACGACATGATGATCTACAACAGTAAAATATGTAGAAATAAGTATCATATCTAGATTATTTAATTAGGTCTTTAATTAAATAACACTCCCATTGAATTGTGGAGCTTTGGTAGGGGTTAGTCATGGATGTAATCAAACTCAATTTGCCCACACTACTAGCTCCAAACCAAATAACGACTATATTCATGTGGGGGCAAGATCTATATTATACCTCCTCTTGAGTTAGCTTTGGCTAATCACCCAAGACTTAGTATAATTAGGTAGGTAATATTTTACCAATTACATCTTATGCAACTCTTAGAAACAAAGGGTCAAGATCCACATTACACATCATCTTGAGTTAGCTTTGGCTAATCGCCCAAGACTTTATATAATTGTTCTCTTACCGAATTTTTCCCAACTTTTGAGATATACCTCTAAGTTTCTCAATCCAATTGAGGTGACTTAGTTAAGTCTCACCCAAAGTTCGATAACAGGACATCACAACTGTCCTCTAGCACTCTACCAAGATAATATGTGTCACTTTGCTTTGGCAAACCCAACAATAAATGATCGAGGTTGTTTATGAGTACCAATCTTTGGTAAGCATATCGAGTTGACTTAATTAAGATAAATGTTTATCTAATCATGCATCATATACACTCATTGCATATATCAACATATAAGCGGTAAAATGTGACATGGTTATGGCCCATATACTACGATCTTCTCAAGCCAATGAGAAAATCGATGGTCAACCTAGGGATAACATCTTCTCCAAGTGCATCCTTCGGTTGTCATGTGTCGTCGACTTCCTTCTTGTAACTTCATTTTTCAATGGACATTCCACTCCTCATTTTGTATATTACAAATTAGGAAAACTCAAGTTACATTTGAGTCTAAATCTATTTTACAACTAGAAAAATAGAGATAAGGCATGACACTGATGTGTGCCCAATACAAGTGTCACGATGAGCCTCAAATTTAGATATTTATAAGTTGAAAACCCTTAATCTCACAAGACAGATGTAGTGTAAGGGCCTCAAGTCGTATTTTTCCAAGGATTAGTTGTGAATGTTTAACTCAAGCTTGAAAATTGTTGTTTATTTTGCAAGACAAGATGAAAATACAGCTTAAATGAGTAGACATAGCTAAAGCATGGTGCGAATTAGGAAATTGCAAGAGTTACAGTTAACCTATTTAAAACTAAATCAAGGAAACTAAACATATCCCTAATTGAGAACTAAACAAGTCAACTTGATATTATGCAACTAAGAATTCAAGAACTGATAATAACGACAAGAAAGCTTGAAATATGAAGCTAAATTGCAGAAAGTTGAAGTTAGAACAAAACTTGCGAGATGAAACAGGGTTCAATGAAGCTATGACCTGCCTGATCGGTCGACAGACCGATCGGATGCAAGCCTGATCGATCGACAGACCGATCAGATGATGTCCTGATCGGTCAGATAGACCGATCAGTGTCTGAAAGTGAACTGATACAGAATCAAACAATTACATAAATGAATTCAAAATCGAAATCTAAACTATAGTTCATGTTCTTAACCGAGAATCCCTTCTTGCCGTCACACAAGAGTCGAGCGAAGAACCCCCTAGCTCGAAAAATCAACAGAAACCAATTCCCGTGGTCGACTTGCGTTGATTTGATGCGCAACTGGAACTCCTCATCTGATCTCCCCCTTCTCGATGGATCAGATGGCGATTATGGCTCAGGAATGCTCCAACTTCTTCAGAGGACCCCTCTGAATGCGCAGAGAACTCCGATCGATGACGCGTTCAATCAGGAGTGATCGAACGATGCATGCTTTGATAAAACCCTCACCGGAGCTTGGCAGCAACGATATGGAAATGCAATCTCTCGGAAAATTGACCTTGTGATCTGAATTCTAGAAAATTACTTGGATCTGCAGTGGTCGCGGAAAGAAATCAAAGAAGGAAGATGATGAAGAAAACTGGGAAGAACAGAGCAACTCGCGACGACCCCGAGCTCAGCTAGAGAAGATTGATTTAAATTATCCCTTTTGAATTTGAACGACTGTGATTGTTCCGGCCTCATCCGACAGTCAAATCAAATCAGATCAAGCCCAAACTCTCCAGATCTCCTTTAAGGGTCAGGATCTTCCTCTCAGTAGCTTGGATCTTTCAGATCTGCAACGGATGGCTCAGATTGCCCTGATCTTTGAATGGACGGGTGAGACCCCTCTTGAGCTTGATCCAACGGCTGGATGATCTCTGATTTGGACCAAAACTTCAGATCTTGATCTATGGTCATGATTAACTCATCTTGAGCTCGAATTGATCAGAAGTACACAGATGGCTCAGATCTACCCGTTCATTGATCGGACGACGCATATTGATCCAATGCTTGATCATCTTGATTCTAATCCAATTCTGGCTAAATCTTGATCCAATATGATCTAGGTCCATGATCATTCAAAGCCTACAAAAAATAGATTCAAAATTAAATGCCAAAATATCTCAATTATGAAAAGATTTGCATCTAAAGCTAAAATTAAGATAATTCATGAAACCTAATGTAAATACAAGATTATGCATATAAAAAGAAATCAAACATGGATTTGAGAGCCTAAAATGATTAATAAAATGGTAATTATCAACTCCCCTATACTTACTCTTGGGTGTCTCGCACAAGCTAACTAATCATGTACTCCCTAGATTATTCTCAATCATAGTTAGAAGCAATTGAAAAGAAATTATCTAGGGTTGTCAATCCTCAAAAATCTAAACTCAATGGACTAGTATCATGTCCTTAAGTCAACAACTTAGTATACTTCATCCTTCATGACTCATTGAGATGAATTAAACACACAAACCTCTCAAGGAAAATTTTAAAGTGGCTCTCTTCCTAAGTTCTAAGTTTCGATGAAAGTGGAGCTCACTCCAACACAACCATGGTTCTTGCACTACCATAAGCTTGCTTAAGCTCTACTCTCCACCAACATTCTTGACTTGGATCCACACCTAAAAAGGCTCATCAGAACAAGTTAGGGAAATATAGAACGATAAAATGAAATAGAAGTTCAATGAACTTTGATACTAAAGAATCATGATAAAGGAAGTAAAGAAATATGGCATGATAAGGAAATATGGAAAAGCAAAGAAAGTGGAAGACTTGGACACTCAAGAATGTAACCTAATGTACTTTGCCCCTTTGATAGTATCCTCTAGTGAAATCAAAGCTAAAATGAGCAGGGTACAAACAATAACTCTCTGAAATTAGTGAACTCGGTGATTCAGCCTCTACTGATCGATCAAGGGATCGATCAGACTCTTTTTGATCGGTCAAGAGATCGACCAGACCCTTCCTTATCTTTCTGGCCTTCATCTGATCGGTCTGGATACCGATCAGTCACTGCTCTGATCGTTCTGGACTGCATTGGATCGGACTAAGCTCCTTCTGACCGGTCAGAGTGACCGATCAGACCCCTCCCTGATCGGATTGGTGACCGATCAGGGTCTGATCAGTAGCTGAAACATGAGCTAAATTCTGAAACTGATTTCTGCCGAGGGTTTTACTTCTTCTCAATCAATAACATCTTTGGCTAGCTTCTTGTTTTCCTCTTCCAATTCAAAAATCTAACTATCTTCTGACACTTCATGTTCATTCTTTTTTTTCCTTTTCTTTTCTTTTTTGTTTTTCAGCTGCTTCTTTTGTTTTTTTTCTTTTCTGTTTTTTTTTCTTTTCTGTTTTTTTTCTTCTTTGTAGTGCTAGCTGAACTACCTCATCTCCACTTCAGTTTCAGTTTTCAGACTTTCTCTTTGTTGTACTAATCCTTTCTTTTCTTGACAGCAATATTAGTTTCTCTTGAATAGAAACAACTCTTAGATTACAATCCATTCCTTTCTTCAAGCAAAGCACTACTTCTTTGAACATTTTCCACTCCAAATTCTAGTCCACTGCCGCATAGCCTCCAGTTTGAAATAGGAGGAATCAAATTGTGGCAGATATCAGCTAGATTAGGTGCCACATTATACATAGTTTGCAAGCAAGCTTGGTTCCACAAAACACTTCAAAACTCTAGCTTCCTTCGGAATAAACTCATGGATTTCAGCAGAATTTTTCCTCATAGGATTTGAAACATCAAATAACATTTAGGAATCAAATTGCTCCAAATGTAATCTTCACTACCCAATACTCACAACTCACCCTTGATACACCACTCCATCAAATTGGCACACCTCTTCATTCTAAACTTCATTTTCTATTTTTTTTCATCTTTTTCTTTTTTTTCCTATTTTTGAGTTGCATCCTTCATACTTCTTCACCTCCTAAGATCCATCAAAACAGATTTCCACTATAATTCAACAAAAAGTAAACTTCCAAAATGCATCAATTCTTACCAAAACACTCTAAAACACTAGCCACCTCCTCCACACTTAGCTTTTTGACCATCTCGGACAAAGTAACATTAAGAAACATCAAAAGCAACCAAGTCCATGGAGAAACATGGGTATAAACAAAAATATAAGGGAAAGAAAATAGAATATAGAGAAGATCAACAAGCAATGTTGCAAAAATTGATATGAAAAGGAGACAAAGTGATTAACCTCTATAAATGTGGTCCAATCATAGAAATATAGTTTTGAAAGAACTTAAGCATGTTCTAGAGTACAATCACATGTGTGTATCTCACAAATAAGGTCAAGTCCTCTCTAGGTAAAAAGAATTCATCTCAAGTCATCAATTTAGAGTCCATAACTAAGTAGTATTCAAGCATCCAAGAATTTTCATCCATTATCTCAAATCCTATGTTTTAACAACCAAATTTAATTTGCTTTCAAGAGACTCTAAAATGATATAGAGAAAACCTAGAGGGATACATTTATTCCTAATCATGCATGAAACAAAGTGTTTAAAAGGATAAAATGGTATCTACAATAATTATTTATTCATCCTACACTACCTAAGTATTTATTAACAAAAACTCATTATAAAATAAAAGATTTACTTTTAGAAAACATAGAAATGATATATACAATGAAATAGAAGTGCAAGAAAGGTAAAACACCCCTTTAAGTTGGGTAGATAGCATCTTTGATATCCAGTCCATCCACATCTAGCTCCTTCACTTCTTCAAAGTATTTCTTGAGCCGGTGGCCATTAACTCTCCAAACAAAACCATTAGCTTCATCCTTTATCTCAACAACACCATACGGAAAAATATTAGTTACAAGAAATGGACCTTCCCATCTAGACCTCAACTTACCTTTAATCAATTTGAGCCTTGATTTGTACAATAGAACCTTGTTGCCAATTTGAAACTCTTTCCTTAATATGTGCTTATCATGAAAAATCTTAGTCTTTTCCTTGTAAATCCTTGAGTTCTCATATGCTTCTAGTCCTATCTCCTCAAGTTCTTGTAGTTGTAGTTTCCTTTCTTCTCTCACTTTAGTAGCATCAAAATTGCAAGCTTTCACCGCCCAATAAACTTTATGCTCTATCTCCACGGATAGATGACAAGCTTTTCCATAAACTAACCGGTAGGGAGACATTCCAATGGGTGTTTTATATGTCGTTCGATAGGCCCATAATGCATCATTAAGTCTCTTGCCCCAATCTTTCCTATTAGGCCCAACGGTCTTCTCCAAAATTGCTTTGATCTCTCTATTTAAAATTTTAGCTTGTCCATTAGTTTGGGGGTGGTAGGAAGTAGAAACTTTGTGCACAACCCCATACTTGCTAAGTAGAGCCTTCATGTGTTTGTTGTAAAAATGAGAACCTTGATCACTTATGATAGCCCTTGGAATTCCAAACTTACAAAAAATATGTGACCTGACAAAACTAACAACAACACAAGAATCATCAGTCCTGGAGGGAATGACCTCCACCTATTTAGAAACATAATCAACAGCAAGTAAAATATACAAATATCCACAAGATGCAGGAAAATGTCCCATAGAGTCTATCCCCCATACATCAAATATTTCACAAAAAAACATAGTTTGTTGGAGCATTTCATTTCTAGCTACTATGTTCCCAGTTCTCTGGCATCTATCACAGTTTTTATAAAATAGATATGCATCATGAAATAATGTAGGCCAATACAAACCACACTCTAAAACTTTCCTAGTTGTCCTCTGTGGTCCAAAATGTCCTCCACAGGCTGATGAATGGCAAAATGTAAGAACTGAATAAAACTCATGATCAGGTATGCATCTTCTAATTATTTGATCACTACAAAACTTTCACAAGTAAGGATCATCCCACACATAGAATTTAGCCTCACTCTTAAATTTATCTTTTTGAGCCTTAGTAAATTATGTAGGAAAAACATGAGCTACTAAAAAGTTAACTAGATCTGCATACCAGGGCGACTCACCATGTATCACTAGAAGGTGCTCATCTCTAAAATCATCCTCAATTATGGTAGGAGGTCCATCTCCCTCTATTCTGCTCAAATGGTCTGCCACCAGGTTCTCCTTGTCACTCCTATCTCGGATTTCCAAGTCAAACTCTTGAAGTAGAAGCATCATTCTAATTAATCTGGGCTTTGCATCCGGCTTCTTCAGAAGGTACTTCAGAGCTGCATGATTAGAAAACACAATAACATGTGAGCATAACAAATATGACCTAAATCTGTCTAAAACAAAAACAATAGCAAGGAGCTCTTTTTCTGTAGTGGTGTAGTTGGTCTGGGCAACATCCAGGGTCTTTGAAGCATAGCAGATAACATGAGGTGCTCCATCCACCCTCTGTGCAAGTACAACTCCTATAGTAAAATTAGAAGTATCACACATTAGTTCAAAGGGTAAATTCCAATCAGGGGGTCTAATAATAGGAGCTGAAGTAAGAGCCTCCCTTAATCTCTGAAAAGCTTCTTTGTATTTTTCATCGAAACAAAATTCCACATCTTTTTACAAAAGTCTAGTCAAGGGCCGAGCAATCTCACAGAAGTCTCTAATAAATCTCCTATAGAATCCTACATGGCCAAGAAAAGCTCGAATATCCCATACATATACGGGGTAAGATAAAAAAGATATAACACTAACTTTAGCAGGATCTACCTCAATGTCTTTCCTAGAGACTATATGACCTATGATAATACCATGCTCTACCATAAAATGACATTTTTTAAAATTAAGAACAAGATTAGTTTCAATGCATCTATGGAGTACCCTAGACAAATTATCTAAACAAGTATCAAATGATGTACCAAATACAGAAAAATCATCCATGAAAATCTTCATGCAGTGTTCTAATAACTCAGACAAAATACTTATCATACACCGCTGGAAAGTCCCTGGAGCGTTGCAAAGACCAAATGGCATACGTCTGTAAGAAAATGTACCGAAAGGACAAGTGAAAGTGGTCTTCTCCTGATCCTCCGGGTCTATGCAAATATGAAAATATCCTGAGTACCCATCCAAGAAGTAATAGTGAGACTTCCCTGCCAACCTCTCTAGCATTTGATCAATAAAAGGCAAGGGATAGTGGTCTTTCCTCGTGACTTGATTAAGCTTCCTATAGTCAATACAAACTCTCCATGAATTCTTCACTCTGGTGGGTACTAACTCATTGCTCTCATTTTTCACCACGGTCACTCCTGATTTTTTAAGCACCACATGGATAGGACTAACTCACTTACTGTCAGAAATAGGGTATATGATTCCTACCTGCAAGAGTCTAGTCACCTCTTTCTTTACAACATCTAAAATCAGTGAATTTAGTCTTCTCTGTGGCTACCTAACTGGTTTGACATTCTCCTCTAAAAATATCCTGTGCATGCAAATGGTTGGGCTAATACCAAGTATATCAGCTAAGGTCCACCCAATGGCTTTCTTGTGCTGCCTCAGAACTAGCAATAATTTGTCTTCTTGCTCTGAATCTAAGTTCTGGGCGATGATGACTGGTAAATTTTGTTCCTCTCCTAGATATGCATACTTCAAATGATCTAGCAATGACTTTAGCTCAATCTGTGTCTGCTCAGTAGGTATGGGTGATCCCTGGGGCTCAGTGCAATCCTCTACACTCTCACACCTATCCTTTGAATCTTCTGAAATATCAATCAAAGTAGGTGATCCCTGGGGCTCAGTGCAATCCCCTACACCTATAAAATCCTCTCCACCTAAAAGTAAATCTGAAACACCCTCCAAATCAGCCTCCTCTATAGAAAATGTCTCCTCAGCCTCCTCTGAACTAAAATATCCTCTGGAAATACCAAGTGGAGCTCCCTTAGCAAATGAATTTGCATCAACTAACTCATCTAGAATATCAATGCTCATAATAGAGTGATCCTTTGTGGGGTGCTTCATAGCGTCAAAAATACTGAACTAGACTACTGTGTCTCCTATCTCTATAGAAAGTGTACCTGCATGTACATCAATTTCTGTCCTTGCGGTCTTTAAGAATGGCCTCCCAAGAATGAGTGGAGATCTATGTGGTAGGTAGTCTCCCTCCATGTCCAAGATGTAGAAATCTGCAGGAAAAATCAGCTCTTCACCTTCACTAACACATCTTCAACAATACCAGCTGGGTGGGTCTGACTTCTGTTTGCTAACTGAATAACTACTCCTGTAGGCTGTAGATGACCAATACCAAGCATTTGAAAGACTGATCTAGGCATCACATTAATAGAGGCTCCCAAGTCCGACATAGCATCATGAAAGAGAGTCCTCCCAATCTCACAAGACACAGTAAATATCCCTAGATCTTCATATTTCTGAGGGATACAATGGATAAGGGCTGACATTCTTCCCTAAGCTGACCAACTTATTCTCCTTCAGTTTCTTCTTGTGAACACATAAATCTTTGAGAAATTTAGCATACTTGAGAATTTGTTTGATCATGGTCAACAAACGCACATTAATCTCCATCTTGCTGAATAACTTCACAAGCTCATTATACTCCTTGGCCTTCTCCTCCTCTATATGCTTTTTGGCTTGAGTCTTGCGCTGTGGAAAAGGTAAAGGTACCCTTGATTCCTCCACTTGAGCCGAAACCTTTGGAAATGAATTTTGAGCTGAAATTTCAGGTGAAGTAGCTGCTGTAGGTCCACTTCCCTCACTGATTTCTCCTTCATTTCCAACAAAATCTCAGGATCAATTAAAGGAGTTAGGCTTGAACTAGGAATGCAACCAACTGATTTAGAAGTCATTTCAGGGTTGTTTTGAGCTAGAAAACTAGGTGCTGATCGGTTTTCAGAAAATTCAGCCCTTGGAACATTTGAACTTGAAGCAACCTTCCCACTCCTCAAAGTAATGACACTAACATTCCCCTTTGGATTAGGAGTAGCTTGAGAAGGTAATTGACTTGATCCTTGGGCTTGCATTTGGTTCATTCCACTAGCCAATTGTCCAATGTGTCTCTCAATGTTTTGTAAGGTAGAATCATCTTTTTGTTGACCTTGTTGTTGTTACAAAATTTGTTGTTGTTGGAGAATTTGTTGCATCATCTCCTCTAGCCTTTGTTGTTGATCATTCACCCCACTAGAACCTCCATAGCCTCCTTGATTAGCATGGGTCTTCAGTTGGCCTTGAAATGAAGAAGTAGGCTGCTGAAAATTTTGACCTTGCTGTGAACTCTGGAAATGGGACTGTTGGGGCTGATTAAATGGTTGATTTGGCTGTGAAAATTGCTGAATGTTGGGTTGGGAACTTGGTTGAAATTGCTGAAAATTGTAGCTCTGAAAATTCTGAGTTTGGGGCTGAAATTGTTAGTTGAAAGGCTGAAATTGTTGACTTGAGGGCTGGAAATTTTGATTATATGGTTGAAATACTTGCTGTGAAGATTGATATCCTTGCTGTGAGGGTTGAAATGGTTGCTGAAAATTCAGATTCCATTGAAAACCTTGCAGATTTCCTTGAAAACTTTGCTGATTTTGATGAAAGGGCTGCTGAAATGGTTGGAAAGGCTGATTACTTTGTTGAAAATTCTGGAAATTTTGTTGAGGTTGTTGTAGGGGATGTTGCGAAGGGCTTTGTTGATAAAATGAGTTTCCATACTTCAAATTTGGATGATCCCTCAAACCCGGATTGTAAGTAGATGAATATGGGTTGTTCTTTGCTTCAAATTGTCCTCTAGTCAAAGCTACTAGTGATTCATCTTGTTGAAGATTTGGACACAAATCCAAGTTATGTTCTTGGCTTGAGCAAATGCTACACAACCTCATCACTTGATTTGTAGGTGAAGGTACCGAAAAATTTGAATTTTGGCTTACATTGTTCAATGTCATTTGCTTCACCAGAGAAGTAAGCTCCATCAAAGAACTCTTGATCTCCTTTTGTTTATTAGAAACCATCTGGACCTCATTTACCCCTCTAGTGGAAAGAGCTCTACTCCCAAATTGTTGTGAATTTTCTGCCATGTTTGAAATTAACTCTCTAGCCTGATCTGGTGTCTTGTTCACTAAGGCTCCTCCAGCTGCAACATCAATCATAATCCTATCCATCTGAAGTAGACCCTCATAAAAATACTGAATAAGGAGTTGCTCACTAATCTGATGTTGTGGACAACTTGAGCAAAGCTTGTTAAATCTCTCCCAATAATCATATAGGGTCTCTCCCACTAATTGCTGTATGCCACAGATACTCTTCCTGATAATAGCTATTCTGGAGGTTGGGAAGTACTTCTCTAGAAATGCCTTCTTCATGGAAACCCAACTAGAAACATGTCCAGTAGGCAAATAATAGAACAAATCCTTAGCTACACCAGTCAGAGAAAATGGAAATGCCCTCAACTTGATATCCTCTTCAGAAATCCCTTGAGGTTTTATGGTGGAGCAGACTACATGGAACTCAAGCAGATGTCGGTTTGGATCTTCTCCTGATTGACCTTAAAACTTAGGCAATAGATGAATAAGTCCTGATTTCAGCTCAAAATCACCAGTAAGCTCTGGATAAGCAATACATGAATACTGGAAAGCATCATTAGGTGCTTCAAGCTCCTTCATGGGTTTTCTGGTGTTCTGCCATAGGATTGCCTGAATGAGTAGAAATCGACTTATTAGAAATAATCTCAATAGCCTCTGAAACTCTGCCTTGGTTTCTCCTTGCTCTGAAAGTCCTCTCAATTTCAGGATCAAATTCCTCAAGATTACCACCTGCAGTTCTGGTCATACACCAAACAAGAAATGGCAGCAAATGTATATAGAAAAATGAAACAAGTGAAATAGATCACAAAATATGAAAATAAGCACACAAGCTAAAATTAAACAAACTCAACTAGTTTCCCCGGCAACGGCGCCAAAAATTTGATGTGTGCCCAATACAAGTGTCACGATGAGCCTCAAATTTAGATATTTATAAGTTGAAAACCCTTAATCTCACAAGACTAGATGTAGTGAAGGGGCCTCAAGTCGTATTTTTCCAAGGACTAGTTGTGAATGCTTAACTCAAGCTTGAAAATTGTCGTATGATGGTTTTGGGTTTTCGAATAAGATTTGGGGTTTGTTTTGCAAGACAAGATGAAAATACAGCTTAAATGAGTAGACTTAGCTAAAGCATGGTGTGAATTAGGGAATTGCAAGAGTTACAGTTAACCTATTTACAACTAAATCAAGGAAACTAAACTTATCCCTAATTGAGAACTAAACAATTCAACTTGATATTATGAAACTAAGAATTCAAGAACTGATAATAATGATAAGAAAGCTTGAAATATGAAGCTAAATTGTAGAAAGTTGAAGTTAGAACAAATCTTGTGAGATGAAATAGGGTTCAATGAAGCTATGACCTGCCTGATCGGTCGACAGATCGATCAGATGATGTCCTGATCGGTCAGACAAACCGATTAGTGTCTGAAAGTGAACTGATACAGAATCAAACAATTACAAAAACGAATTCAAAATCGAAATCTAAACTACAGTTCAAGTTCTTAACCGAGAATCCCTTCTTGCCGTCACACAAGAGTCGAGCAAAGAACCCCCTAGCTCGAAAAATCAACAAGAAACCAATTCCCTCGGTCGACTTGCATTGATTTGATGCGCAGCTGAACTCCTCATCTGATCTCCCCCTTCTCGACGGATCGGATGGCGATTATTGCTCAGGAATGCTCCAACTTCTTCAGAGGACCCCTCTGAATGCGCAGAGTACTCCGATCAATGACACCGTTCAATCAATAGTGATCGAACGAAGCATGCTCTGATAAAACCCTCACCGGAGCTTGGCAGCAACGATATCGAAATGCAATCTCTCAGAAAATTGACCTTGTGATCTGAATTCTGGAAAATTACTTACATCTGCAGTGGCCGCGCAAAGAAATCAAAGAAGGAAGACGATGAAGAAAACTGGGAAGAACAGAGCAACTCGCGACGACCCCGAGCACAGCGCGGAGAAGTTTGATTTAAATTATCCCTTTTGAATTTGAACGACTATGATTGTTCCGGCCTCATCCGACGGTCAGATCAAATCAGATCAAGCCCAAACTTTCCAGATCTCCTTCAAGGGTTAGGATCTTCCTCTCAATAGCTTGGATCTTTCAGATCTGCAACGGATGGCTCAGATTGCTCTGATCTTTGAATGGACGGGTGAGACTCCTCTTGAGCTTGATCCAACGGCTGGATGATCTCTGATTTGGACCAAAACTTCAGATCTTGATCTATGGTCATGATTAACCCTATCATGAGCTCGGATTGATTAGAAGTTCACAAATGGCTCAGATCTACCCGTTCCTTGATCGGACGGCCCATATTGATCCAATGCTTGATCATCTTGATCCAAATCCAATTCTGGCTCAATCTTGATCCAATCTGATCTAGGTCCATGATCATTCAAAGCCTACAAAAAATAGATTCAAAATTTAATGCCAAAATATCTCAATTATGAAAAGATTTGCATCCAAAGCTAATTAAAATTAAGATAATTCATGAAACCTAATGTAAATACAAGATTAAACATATAAAAAGGAATCAAAACATGGATTTGAGAGCCTAAAATGATTAACAAAATGGTAATTATCAGACACGCAGACCGTATTATGAATTACATTACAACATGCACACACACATATACATCCAATCATATTGGGGGTTAATGTAACGCCCGCCTTTTTCCCACACCTTATGGTGTGGCGAGAAGGCGGCGTTACGCTAAACATACATGTACATATAAAACATCTTGATGCAGCGGAATAATTTGTTTTCTTCTACACATGCTTTTAACCATGCAACTAATACATGAAACATCTACACATGCCTAAATTTGTCATTCATGAACCTAGTATCATTGGACTTAGCATATTAACGACATGCATGGCATCATGATATAATCATTCCATAGCTTATTCATAATCACCATAAGTAGCAAGTAACTTATCCATAACATCATAAGTCTTAAGTCATTCATCAAGCATAACCATTATAAGCATAGCATAGCATCTAAGGAGGCATTTCAAAACCCAAGACATACGATACGTGTAAATAAAAGAATCCTTTGCCAAGTCACCGCCACACACACACATGCTCTTGCCCCTCCTGCTGCTTCCCTTAGTAACCTCTTGCTTGATCTGCGGTACGAGGAAAATAAGACTATAAGCACATAGGCTTAGTAAGACCCTTTCCTACTCACGAAAACCATACGTCACTTAAACATAACCATATAAAGCATTTGACATAACATAATTCTGAACATAAAACATAAGCATAGTCTTGGCGTAAATCATAAGCATATGAACCACTAACATAACATGATTCTTAACATAAACATAAACTTAAAACATACTTAGCATGACACAATTCTTAACATACATGAGCATGAAACATACTTATCATGGCATAACCTACTTATTCATGAACATAATTCTTAGTATGGGCATAAGCACATTCTTAACATAAGCATAAGCGTAAAACATACTTATCAGGGCATAATGCATAACATGAATGGATGCATGAGTCAAATGCGTATACATAAGGATGCTTAATTTAAAATCATACTTTTAAATACTTAAACATAATCATAACATCATTGGGGTCCCCGGCTTGTACCACATACATACATCATAAGCGCGCATCCCTAAGTAAATACGAGGTAGCTAGTCTCGACCTACTAGGGTAGGAACAACTATGGTAGTTCCAAAATCGAGGCATTCTTAAGGTGCCCATCCCTGTTGGACAGCTACGGTAATCCCAGAATCGTGGACAGCTACGGTAGTCCAAAACCGAGGCGTTCTTAAGGTGCCCATCCCTTGGACCCTTACTTCGGTCCAGTACAAGCCCATTCATAAAGTAAAATAACTATGCATGCTTCATCATTCATACTTGACATATCTTAGGACATAAACGTAATCTTGTTACATGAAGCATGACATAAACATGCTTGGCATTTCATCATTCATACTTATTTCATAACATCATTATGCCTTCATCATTGATACTTATCATTCATACTTATCATTCATACTTAAGGCATAAACATCATCTTCATCCATCTTCTTTATTCATAAAAATATGACATACATGCATAATCATGTCTCCAGGCACAAACATTATCTTGGTTCATAAAACATGCATGATCATGGTACATAAATAAACATGAAATTCATACATGATACATTTCATCTAGCATACATAATCCTAGTGTCCATCATAGAGCATGCATGGTAAGATACATATGAACATGATGCATATTTCTTAAGTACATGGCATTCATCATAGCACATGCATAGACCTTCATACACGTACATCTATTATAAGAATTTAACCTTCTACATGCATCATTCTATTTAACAGAACATACCCCTACATTAATTACATATGTTCATGGTATATGATCAAATTATTCATGAGTAAAGCATATCATAGAACCTGACATACAAGGTCATGTTACATAACACATAAGCTAAGATTTTAGTAGTATAAAGATCCTTACTTCATGCTTAACGGTGTACTTACATCATGGTAACTTATAAACATGCATCCTTGAGACCTTAGCCCAATTCAAACCCTAGATTTGGGTCTTGGCCGAAACCCTAAGGGGACCATGAATCCATAGAAAATTCACCTAGGTCATGATCAACATCCCCTACCTTACATATCATGCCATGGAAAACCATTTGAACCCTTGATTGGACTTAACCCTAAGTCCTAGGCCTAGACCATGTGTTGGCCAAAACCCTAGAAGGGTAAGAAGCCCATAGGAAAATTTATATAAATCACCATTATTACCCATAAGATATCATAGGAAACATACTAATCATGCTTGCAAGGTTGGAGTTTACACCTAGCCATGGTACCTTGATGTGGCCGAAACCCTAAGGGGGGTTTTAGGGTGCTACAAAACTTTCAAAATCATACTTTTGTGCTTAACTTATCATGAATAAACATTAGGAAACATAATAGGGGTTTTCAAAATGATTTTTGCCTCAAAAACATGCTTGGCCGAAACCCTAACAAGCCCTAACCATGGCTTTCTCAACATAACATGCCAATAAGAACTTAGATCATGACAAACCACTTGGAAGCTATCATACCACAGGTGAGGGGGTCTTACCTTCCTTGATCTTGCTTATAAACCTTGAATAAAAAGGTGAAAAGAAACCTCCTTGACCCTATACTTCTCCTTAGTCCTTGTAGCCTTGTAGAGGGTCTTGGATCTTCAAGATGGAGTTCTTTGTGAAGTTTTTTTTTCCAAGGGAAAAGAAACCTTGTGGGTTTCGGATAGAGCAAGAAGGAAGGAGGAAGAAATGACTTTGGTGGAAGAAGAGAAGGGAAAATGTAACTCCCATACCACCTCTCTCATTGCCTTTATACCACATTAAGGAGGGCAAGTGAAGAGTCATAGTGTCTCTTCCCTTGATGACTCTTCCTTTTCCCTAAGCCTTAACCAAAATCCACTTCATCCTCTACTAGCACTCCCTTGCTAGGTAAATTGGTTAGTACATGCATGGTGGTATACTATGTCCAAGGTTCAATCCTTGGTGCATGTACTTTGTTTTTATTTTATTTTATTTTTATTTTTATTTTTATTTTTTTCCTTATTTCCGAAAATTCCCCTAAAATTCACCCATGATCATGCTAATATTCCTAATTAAAACCCATTTATATTTATATTAAATTCTACCTAAAATCCACTAATAACCATGGTACTAGAAAAGCCCATATAAGGCCCATTAGTATTTAACTTCTCAATTTAAAGGGGAAAATCATGGATAACTAGGCTAAAATTCGTACTAGTATCTCTAGGTTCCTCAAACACTATCTAGACATGATCAATATTTTAAATAAAATATTGAGAAAATTTTCCGGGTCGTTACAGTTAAGGTCATAACCATGCACTATGTCTTCAATTACACATAATAGATTTAGGATATCAATTTTTATTATGATTATAAAAATGCTCATGAGCTGAAACCATTGGTTATAAAATTTGTTAAATACAATTGGACCATAGCACACTTTCATTTCATATGATGCTATGGACTTTTAATTTGATCAACTCAAATTTTTGTATTTTAATAAATGCTCATACATTACACAATTCATAACAAAATTATGTCCTACATCTATATCACATATAAATATTTTTCTAAACTTTGTATGATCTTTCGCAAGTGGCTCTGATACTATTATAGGGATCTATAGGCAAAAATATTCTAAAATCACAGTGAAAATAATAGATCCCATGAGTGATCCATGCGAAAGAAAACTCATACAAAGTTAATTTACAAATTCCTATCGTATAGATATACCTTTGGCGCATGCCCTTCGCTTATCCCGCTTGTCCAAGGTATGTCAAATCTCTTGCACGTTCAAGTGTCCATGCCTCTATGCGTATCCACACGAACATGATCTCTCAAGCTTCGGAGAAGAATCGCCTTTGTGGTGCTAGCCACAAGAGGAGATTCATAAAGCAAGAAGGAGAGGGAGAAGAGGGATTTCGGCCAAGAGAAGGAAGGGAAGGAAAAATGACAAGTTCTTCATCCAAATGACAAGAAATACTCTTTTATACTCATCCCATGAATATGAAAAGTTTTTGTCAATAGAAATCCAATTAGAGCACATTTTTTCATGTGGCTCTTCAACTTCTCTTTATCCAATGAAGAGAATCTTTTTATCTTCCTCTATTATTAATTTATTAAATATTTTAATGAATTAATATCTCATTCAAATGTGGTTGAGTCTAATCTAAATGAGTCAAACTCAAATTAGGTTTCAATCCCATAATCTAATTGGATTCACTAGAGTTTAACTCAATTAATTCAATTTGGATCAAATCATAGTCAAACTAATATCAGTTAATCTCTAAAGCATCGTGTCCTTAGTGTGTGACCCAATAGGTTCTCGTAACGTTGGTAATGTGTCTAAACCTCTTTAGACACATAAGCAATGAGCGACATCTAGCAATGCATCATTGCTAACCAAGTGACGAGAAAGTTAAGATCCGACTTAACCTCCGTGTCTATGACAATGTATGACCTTGTCATTCTATCCTCGATATCTAGATTGACCAATGAGACATAGACCGTGTCATTCTCGATCAATCTTTATATTTCTTGATCCCCGAGTAGACTCACTCAAACAAATAAGCTCAATATCATATATTGACTCATTTGAGCATGATCATACGTTTTAGTAGTCTACTCGATGAAGGGGCCCACAGATATCACTCCCGTTATATGGGAGGGTTAGATCCCATCTACATCACTAACATCCCTCCACATAATTCATTACATACCCAGTAATCGCCTTTATAGTCCACCTTATTACGAGTGACGTTTGACGATACCAAAGTACATAACTCCTTATATAGGGAATTATAGTGACTTCAGGTCCAAGGACTAATCATACTAATAGTCACATAAGAAAGTTTATGACACATATATGACAATCTATGAAACTTTCTCATGGCGTGTCAATTCATTACACATTCTCTAATGTATACTCATGTGTCAATTTGATATCATATATCCATGACTTGTGAGCTCAAGTCATCAATTGAAATACATGCTAGTCTCCATGCATTAATATTATCCTTAAATATTAATGCTTGACTAGGAATGGTTTAGTATAGTGTTTTCTACATCATCTCACTATCGATTCAACCAATCGATATGATATAGATAAGAACTTACTACCCAAGGACATTATTATACTTAGTTATTTGACACAAATATAAAGTAAGTATAATAACCAAACATGCTTTTATTAATGATAGAATTGTTGGGACCGGGTGCATGTTGACATGGATGCGGGTTCGTAATTTTAAAATTTATTACGTGCAACGGATGATTTAGCATAAATAATTTCCCAAATTATTTAACCACACATCTAAGCATGCAACATTATATTGTGTAGACATGATCATATATTAAAATTTTACAGAAAGTAAACTAATTTACTTAATACCTCGCGTAACTCGAAGGAAGGGACGAGATCCAACCGTAGCGTCCCTTGGAAGCTCCGCCTCTATTCGCGTCCACGCCGAGTTTTCTTCGGGATGACTTCGCAAAGCCACGAGTTTCGTGCCGACAAGAACTACTAGATTCTCTAAAGGCACGACAAGAATACCAAGAGAGAGATGGAAAGACTAACCACCAAACGAAGAACGGAATCAAGATTCCGGGAGGAAGGAAGGAGTTGCGCCCGCTTCTTCTTCTTCTTCGGCAGCTTCTTGGTGGTGGAAGCTCATGGCAACAAAAGGGAGGACTTCTAGGGCCGGCGGCACTAGAAGAGGGAGAGGGAGAGAAGGAGAGAGAGAGAGGGCTTATTTCTAGATCTCTTGGATTAAGAATCAAGCCTTGCCTTGGTTCCTTTATATAGTAGCCTCTCTACCGCCAAGTCTCCTTTTTATGGAATAAATTTTCATAAGAAATTTATCATATAAATTTTTCTATGAATTATTCCATCATGCCAAGTTTTTATCATAATTTAATTTACAATAAAAACAATCATGTCTCCCTTTTCTTATGGAAAGAAATTTCTTTATATAAACTTCTTTATATAAATTTCTTTATATAAATTTCTTTAGATAAATTTCTTTATCATGGTAAATCAATCTATTATTGATTTTATAAAATAAACCAATCCATGGTTCATTTTAATTTCTATGAAAAATAAATCCGTTTATATAAATTTCTTTATATAAATTTCTTTATCCATAATTTTATAAAACAAACTGCGCTCGGTTTATTTTATAATTTGAACCAAACAATTTGGTTCTCCCCTTTTAATGTGGCCGGCTAAACAAACCCTCTTTGGCCGGCCAAACCCAAGCCATGACCTCACGAATTAAACTCATTTAATTCGTTCAATAAGTCTTCAAAAGACTTAACCATTTTATGCTTCCGATGCGTCTCTGAAAATTCAGATTCGACTTATCTCTCTTGATCGGAAAATCCAATTTTTCAACTCGTTTTAAAACCCTCGGATTACTCGTAGTGCGTGTGACTAAATAGGCTTTCGATTTATGTTGGCCGTCTATAATTCATCAATTATAGAACGATCATGAGTGGCACCTAATAGTACATCATGATCCCCAATTAATCGAAAGATCAACGGTTGACCTCAGAAATTATTCTGAACCCCTTCAGTAGCTCTAATGAATCGTGCCTCATTCCTTTCACCATCTTATACCCACTTGGTTCAGGACATGGTCTATGTGTGTTAGTCCCTACTAGGCTGACTACGTCACACCTAGCCCAAGTAATGTCTTTCTCGTCCAACGGATTCTAATTACTCTCATGTCTTTAAGAGATTCATACTCTGAACATGTCATGCTCTGGCCAGAGGCTTCGAGTAATAATCCGACGATAGGCCTTGGGTATACATCTCTTCGCAAGGAGTGGTGAATCCTTTGTAGGCTGTTCAAACATCTTCTGGCACTTTGGCTTATACCCAACCACCTTGGTCCACACCTCCTTGGAGATGCTTGCTTAAGATGTCAAAGTATAAGTCTCCATGACCAAGATGACTTGAACACCGCAAGTCAAAGGAACATCGCACTTACGCTGCAGTAAGAACTTCACTGACATGTCTATATGTAGACTACCATATGAAGTTTTACAGCCAGTCACTCCAATGAACTAGTTCCCTTAACTAGCATTCATGTTTATCTCCAGACATCCCAATGTCACCAGCCAGTGAGAATCAGCTGATTAGAGAATAACCCATGCTAGTCTCAACAGAATTGATAGTGTCTGCATTTATCAATTCATCGACTAGGGACAATTTCAATACTTCACAATTGCACATGTAGAGATAATGACTAGTTGTGAATTCATCACAAATTCTCTCATGCTGTGAATTGTATTGCGGACATTCAGTAAATGAGTTTAAGATCTTAATCAAATACACGAACATGTATACTCAAATAGTGAATATTCATTTATTAAAGTAAATGATTACAATCATAAGGCGATTGCCTTAGGACACTTCTCTCATATTACTAACAAGAATATGATACAAAAGGTCCCTAGTCAATCATCACATAATTGGCTCTAGGGCTACTACTAACACTCATTCCCGACTTGTCACTCAGGAGCCTTCTTCCTACTCAGCGTTCGGGAGTCATCTTCTCGATTCATCACTCACGATCTTCCATTACTGACTTGGCAGCCTATTCGGGAATGTAGTCAAGATCCACTCGGAAGCATTATGCTTCCCCCGTGATCCACTTGGGACTGACTCAGATTCCACTTGAGACCAACCTGACATTCGACTTGGCTTCCACTTGGGAGAACTTTTCCTGACTTGGGCAGTCACTCAGACTTGGTAGTTGGTGACTTGGCAGAAACCAACCCTACTGATAGCCTAAGATTATCTGCTCAGGTCATCCTGATAGATAAGTTGAAATTAATTTTGTGTAATTTTAATTTAGCCCAAATATTTCCAACAGATTGTTCAACACATATTACACACCAAGAAGTGTTGGATTTAATCTTCTGTTAGATGGGATTACAATTGATTTGTCATGCGGATTATGTCGTTAAGATACCAAACCCATTAAGTGATCTAATTTATATTTATTGATGTTCAGTTTATTGGATGTGGGTTAAATATATAAAACTCTTTGATCCAATTTATTATCATTAATGGGTTGATAATGGATGTGAATCCAATATATATTGGATTGGTCCTCGTCGAATTAGAGCATAAGACAGAACTCTTCGTTCTCCATTGACAAGAGTTTTCGACACCATCTCTTTAGCTCCTCTAGAAGATCTCTCCTACTTCCTCTTCTGTAGGATCTCGAGATTGAGAAGATGATGCTCTACGACAATGGCTCTTCTACTGCAATAAAGGTCCATTTTCATTTTTGTATTTACTTTTATTGTGTCATGTTTACGATGTTTGTATATCCTTGTATAGTTATTGTTTTCTCTGTATCGAATACCTTTTGGTTTCTAGAATTCATGTGGTTAGGAGAAAACATTAACTCATAACAGCCTTGTTGTTTCATCATTTTCATGGCAATCTAGTTGGAGTTTTTCATCTATTGCTATTTTTTATGCTAGATTAAGTTTTCCTAGTTTAAACTAATGTCGTTGAAAATCTTGTAATTAGAAAACCTAGAAAACTACCGCTTTCTTAGTGAAAAATCATCGCATCTGATCCGATTTTAGGTTAAATTGTGATGGATCAATTGATTGCCTTGGTCTGACAATCGATGGCTAAGCCTAAAGTTTCTAACAGAAATGTTTGGAATTGATTGGCCAAGTTGATCAGTTGAAGACCAATTGATTGCTATACGTAGTAATCGATTGATACGAATGAATTCAGGTTTGATTGCTTCTAGCAATCGATAGGTGTCATATACCAATACATTGCTAATTGAAGGGTCGGGCACAAAATCAATTTTGATTTATTAGCCTGATCGATTGGCCATTTTCACCAATCGATCGATAGCCTTGAAGTTGATACAAAATCTATTTTAAGCGATCAGCCTAATCGATTGAAATTACCAATCAATTGGCGTCGATTGATAATTTTGAAATCGTCACAAAATCGATCGAATCGATTAGGATAGTCGATTGAAGTTACCAATAGATTGGTGATTTACACCAATCGATTGCCAATACTAAAGTTGAGTACAAAAGGCACTAGGATCGATTGGCGCTTACCAATCAATTGTCAAGAATCACCAATTGATTGATTAGTGTTTGTCGAATATATATAGAAGGTTAAGTAATTGACTTACGAGATCGATTGGATGATACCAATTGATTGATTAGTGTGTTGTCGAATATATATAGAAGGTTCTGTAATCGACTTGCGAGATCGATTGAGTGATACCAATTGATTAACACACATCATCAATTGATTGATGATCATAAAATCGAATATAGTAGGCTTTTAAATTGATTGAGGTAATTGATTGATTGTCAATCAATTGGTGGGACTAAACATGAGCTATTAAGGCTGATCTATCTGTTCGAATAATGTTTCTAGAGATTTCTTAGGTCTATCTACGAACGTCCTACTAAATTAAAATATTGTATTGTCCCAAAATAAGGTACTTTTGGTAGTTTTAATGCATTTTGTATAAATAGACGTATATCTATGCTGAAAGTAATTGACTCAAAGAAAAATTACTTTTATGCTAAATATATATTCAAGCTAGGTACCTTATAACTATAAATCAAAATAAATTTTTGTTTAGATTATATAAAAAAATAATTCAGTCCAAAGAAAGACATATTGCATGAGTGATTAAGGTTATTGTGAGCTATAGATCAATGTATAAGCCGTATAAAGTGTCAAATTATGTGCATAATGGGTTTGTCCAAAGGAAGACACATTATTGACCAACTAAAGTTTAAGTTATATTAGAGAGTATGATTAACAAATTACATATTAGTCCATAACATAAAATACAATGTTGTATTTGATATCTCATAAGAAGCTCATTTATATGCTTTTATTAGCATAATCTTATGTTTTACTATCTCAGTTATATTTGTTCATGGCTTTAATTAATCCGTGAGCTTACAATGTATACACTCTTATAATTTTAATGCAATCAGTTGTAGGATCGTTGCCGGTCGATAGAGGGGGGGTGAATATCGACTCGTAAAAATTCTTCAGAAGTACGTCAGAAAACTTCCGTTAATTATCTTTCTATCAGGGTTAGTACGCAGCGGAAATAATAAAATAAAAGAAAGACAAAACACACAGAGACACGCGGGTTTTACTTGGTTCCCAACCCCCATAGTTAGTACATCCAAGGCCTAAGCACTCAATCCTGAGTCCACTAATGGTCTCCCTTCTGGACTTTTCGGAGGCGGAGAAACTCATTTTACAGTTCGAATAACAAGCAAAGAAATAATAAAATAATATAGCTCGTAATTGAAACGCAAACCAAAAAGGAACTCGGCCAACTCTGGATGTTCGAAGTGTCGTGCACTTCTTCCTGGAGCCTCCTTGGTCGCAGAGCTTCGACTAGAGCGTGTTTGCTTCACATGGAATGCTTTTGCGGTTGCGGAAAGTGATGTTCTGCATTGAGGGGTCGAATCCCTTTATATAGAGTCTTCTAGGGTGTCTATGATGCCTGGGTCACCTGCCACGTGTTGGTCAAAGCCTATCCGTTGCACTGAACTTGCAGCGTGGACAACCCAGCATTCCCAGGCGCCTGGCATGCCAAGCGCCTGGAATGGGGCTGCCCCAACTGGTGCGCCTAGGCTTCTTGGGCGCCTGATTCAAGTCAGGCGCCTAGGAGCTACTTCCCAGGTGCATTTTCTACTACGTTTGCTTTCCTATCTTGCCTCCAACTCTAGGAACCTGCAAGACAACAAACACAAGACAAATATATAGATAATCTTAGCCTTAGCTTAGTGGTTCTGACTTTGAATTTCACCCGAAACCCTAGGTCGAACCGACGCCTAATGTTCCCTTTCCCGGAGAATGCGTCCTCACCTACTCCACACAGGAGAAGTTATGTTTGCCAACCGGAACCTCCGGTTGGACTTTCGCTCAGCCTCCGAGAACCCGAATCTCGAGACATCCGACCCTCGACCGCCTCTACTTCTGTTCGCGATTCCCGCTCGACTAAAGCTTTTGCCAACCAGGACCTCCGACTGGACTTTTGCTCGGCCTCTGATAACTTAGATCTCAAGACGTTTGACCTCGAACCGTCTCTGCTTCTGTCCAAGAACCCTTGCTCGGCAAAGACTCCGTTGCTCGATCCCCAACCAGGACTTAGTGCTCAGTCCCCCGGATCAAGACTTCGTGCTCAGCTTCACTCACCAGAACTTAGTCCACCTAACTTCACTCACTAGGACCCAGCTTCATTCATCAGGATTTAGTTTACCTAGCTTCACTCACTAGAATTTCCTTCACCTAGCTTCCCTTGCTAGGACCTGGCTTCACTCACTAGGGTTTCTTTCTCCTAGCTTCCTTTGCTAGGACTCAGCTTCACTCACCAGGATTTCCTTCATCAAAATCACTCATCTTCTAGTCATCATAATCCTGACTAGACTTCCTCCAATCTTTAGGTAAATATGATCTCACACCTCAAGTCCGGTGTGGTTTAGTACCTTGGTCAAACTGACCAACCCTAGGTTGTATTTATTTTGCCAAACATCATATCCTGTTTGGCTTAACCCTTTGTCAAACTGATCAAACATGGGTTTACCCTACCAAACATAAGGTCCTGTTTAGTTTAACCCTTGATCACTTTGACCACCCTTAATATTGTCTAACCTATATCATCACTAACTTAAGTATATAGTCAAACATCGAAACACTGGAGGATGATTGTACATCACTGATGCATTTTGCACCAACATCAGTAACTGCTAGTATTAATAATATCTCCATATTAACTGGTTCTAACTTTGTGAAATAGAAGGATTACTGATAGGGATGAGCATCCTGGGGTGGACACGTGGTGTAGGGAAGCTACGTTGTAGGGTCCACCGAACTTGAGCTCCGAGGTCAGACCAAGATCACCTCGGGAGAATGGATCAGAGCCTCGAGGTTAGGCCGACAATCGGGTTCCCGAGACTACCTCGGGAAGACAGACGTCCGAGGTCAGGTCGGGCTTCAGCTTCCCAAGACTATCTCGGTAAAACAAATGAAGGCCCTGAGGTCATCTCGGGAGATGAGACTCCGAGACTGACTCAAGAGAGTGGAGCCCAAAGATCAACATAGGAGTTAAAAACCCCGAGTTCAAGTAGTCGTTCCTCTTTCCAGAATAGGAAAGTCATCAGATAATTCTTGTTTGCAATGCACGGTAGTTAAGGCCTTAATGATCGCAACGGCCCGTTACCTAATCGATGATTAAAGGATGTGGAGGAGAACGTGGGGACACGTGTGACTGAAATCTCAAGTATATAAGATGCCCCGACATCCAGGTAAGGGGGTAAGCTTTCCAAACTTAGAGCAAATTTTGATTCCTTGTTGACCTCGGAAAAAAGACAAGGTTCCTGACTTGAGCGTCGGAGTGGGCTCCGCTGGTAAATCTTCCAGTGTGTTCCCATTAATGCTCGTGTTAATCTCACAGGGCATGAGCATCTTCTCCCTATCACCGTCCTCGTGGGCTACGCTTTGGTGACTCGCCATCTGCATCGTTCCCTTTCAGAACAAGTTTGGCGTCGTCTGTGGGAAACAATCAAAGCACCAGAAGGAGCACCGTGATGGCAGATCCAGAGGGACAACCCATCATCCTGACAAGGGTGGAGTTGTATCGTCTAGTCACCAACGACATCAAAGGAGCACTGGAACAATACCAGATTGAGCAAGCCGCCTCACGACGAGCGGCTTCGGTGCAAGGCGAAATCCCAAGAATGTCTACCTCGTACCACCGAAACCAAAGATCCATCTCGCCACCGAGGTGACCGGCAATGACAGCTCTATCTCCTCGGCGAGATTCCTTAGGAGATCTGGAGAGAGCACACTTTGTCGCCTCCAGTGCTCTACGGTAGGAGGAAGGACCGACAAAAATCGAGGCCTCCAAAGCCCTCATGAAGTCTCTATCTACCTTTTTTTCTCCGGAAATCGTAGTGGATCTCATGCCTATGCAATTTTATGGCCAGGGAATTGCTAACTACGATGGGAAGATGGATTCGAAGGATCACATTTGCATATTCGAGAATGCGGCTCTCTTACACTAATACACAGATGGTGTGAAGTGTCGGGTGTTCTTGAACACCTTGTCCAAGTCTCCGGTGCCACAACCACCCTTCTTCTTCTTTAGACATGAGACACTTAACAACATTGTTAGTAGCATAAGCAAGATCAAGATAATATAAATTTGCCTCTCTAAACCCTTCTAATATGGCATCATTCGATTCATTATGTCTAATTATACATTTCCTAGCATGAAATTCAACTCTAAAACCAACATCACAAAATTGACTCACACTTAGTAAATTGAACTTCATATCTTTGATTAGGAGTACCTTATGTATAGAAATCGTGGGAGATACCTCAATGGTGCCCCTACCAATGATTCTCAATTTTCCACTATTCCCAAAGGAGACCGTCCCTTCTCTCAAGTAGCTAATAGTAGTGAATTTGCTCACATCCCCAGTCATGTGTGTTGAGCATCCACTATCTACTATCCATATAGTTGAGGCCTCTTTCACCTTTACCTATACAACATGAAAAACATATTCTTTTGGTACCCAAATCTTTGATCCATAAGTATCATTTAGAAATCTTTTAGGTACCCATGCCTTCTTTGTGTTTCCCTTAGCCCCTAGTCTCCTAGATGCACCAATCCTATCGGTGAGTGAGACAAAGGCTACTTCCTTTGTCTTTGGCCTATATCCTAAACCGGCCTTGTTGTAAACGACCCTTTGACTGTTGATTATCATGTCTAGGTTGCTAGATCCTATTTGGAATTTTCTAAGGGCCTTTGTGAGATCATCTATCTTTTTCCATAGTTCCCTATTTTCAGTTTCAAGATGTGAAGCATGTGAAGTAATAGAACTAGCATGCAATTCTTCAAGTTTGGTAGATTCTACTCTAAGCATGCCAATCTCTTCTTTTAGATCCTTAATCTTACTTCCAGCCTTAGCTAAGTTCATGTTAGTGCTAGAAATGATCTTTACTAAAGTAGAGGAGGGTAAGTGGTATACCTCACTTACCGAAGCTTCTGACTCGGATGATGAAGAGGAGGAGCTCTCATCTTCACTACTTGAGCTTCCTTCATCATCTGATGAATCTGAGTGGTCTTGCGCCATAAGAGCAAAGTGGGAGACTTGCTCTTCCTCTTCCTCTGAGGATGATGGATCATCCCACGTCGCCTTGAGGTTGGTGGCACCCTTCTCCTTTCCCTTTGACTTCTTCTTGTCACCTTTCTTCTTCTCCTCCTTCTTGTCGTCTCTTCTCTTCAATTGAGGGCACTCGTTCTTCATGTGTCCCTCTTGGTGATAGTTGTAGCATATGATGTCCTTGACCTTACCCTTACCTTTGGACCCTTTCCTAGCATAGGACTTGTTAGACAAACTTTTAAAAGCTCTACGAAATTTTCTTATCATGAACGCCTCTTGATCGCTATCCAAGGAGGCGCTGGATTCCTCTGAGTCGGATGAGGAGGAGTATACCACCTTCTTCTTCTCCTTCCTCTTCTTCTTCTCCTTTTCTGCAACAAAAGCAATACCTTTCTCTTTGGCAGAGACATTAGCTTACTCGTGTAGCTCGAATTCACAGAATATGTCATCTAATTTTACAATGGACAAATCCCTTGATACCTTGTATGCATCAACCATGGATGCCCACAAGGTGGTTCTCGGGAAGGCTTGTAAAATGTACCTGACGATGTCACGGTTCTCGATCTTCTCTCCAATCACGTGGAGCTCATTGATTACCTCCTTCACCCTTCCATGTAGCTGGCTGACAGTCTCGTTGCTCTTCATGGATAAGGACTGGAGTTGGGCCACGAGCAAATCCTTCTTTGCTCTTCTGGATTCATTTGACCCCTCGTTTAATTCCACCAATTTGTCCCACAGTTTCTTGGCACTCCTGAACGACCCCACCTTGTTCAGTTGCTCCTTTGAGAGCCCGCACTGCAGTGTGGTGGTAGCCTTGGCATTGGACTGCACCCTCTTCATTATCTCCTTCGACCATGATCTCATTGGTGTTGGTTCTCCTCTTTCATCGGCGGGTGCTTCGAAGCCATCTGCAACACTAATCCAGTTTTCAATATCGTTCATAAGGTAGTACTGCATCCTACCTTTCCAGTAAGCGAAGTCGTTCCCGTCGAAGAAGGGTGGTCGTGCGGTGGAGTATCCCTCTTGAAACGCCATTATACTTGCTCCGGTTGACGGTTAGTTCTTCCGAAACGAACCGGCTCTGATACCAACTGATGGATCGTCTTGGCGTGCTAGAGGGGGGTGAATAGCACTTTTCGTTTGGACCTCTACAATTTCATTAGCGCAGCGGAAATAATAATATGCAAATGAATAAAACAATGCTAATAATGAAATTTTTACTTGGTATCCACCCAGATGGGTGACTAATCCAAGGATCGACGCCGCGAGCACCACTTTCACTATGGAAAACTCTCCTTCAGGTAGAGAACCCTTTACAGTAGATCTTCCTCTTTACAGAATGAAGTAGAATGTGAGAGGAAGTAGAAAATACTCTTCAGATGAGCAGCACTTCGGCACTGTACGGAGTCATACCGCTCACGTGCAAAAAGGTGCTCCTTTTATAGGCAAACAGGACAAACTCGTAGTCTGTCCAGCCCCGCACCAGTCGACTGCCCCAAGGGCAGTCGTCTAGTCTAGTATTAATTGCTAGCCAACGGCTAGTTTTCGGGGTATACCAATCACTGCCCCAGGGGCAGTCGACTGGTCCGAGGCCGAAAACTTTCTGTGAGTTTTGGCAGTCAGGGCTAGTCGACTGTCCTGCCTCTCAGCCTAGTTCCAGCAACTCCGGATCTTCTCCTTCACGTGTGCCTTCAAGTCTGCTCCCTTGGCTTGCCTCTTGAAGTCCTCTTCCTCTGGCTATCGTCCCTCGGATGCGCACGCAAGCCTTCCCTTGGCTTGCCTCCATGCCACCCTTCATGTGTGCCCTTGAAGTCCACTTCCCGGCTTGCCCTTGGAGCTCTCCGCCCCCGGCTCTTGTCCCTCGGATATGTCCACCATGTGTGATTCTCCAAGTCTTGTAAACTCAATCACACACATCAAACACAACATAACACTCTAACCTTAAACATATTCACCCACACACATCAAAACCATGATCTTCCAATCATTTAAGGGTTGATTGCCTCAACAATGTCTACCGGGAAAGTCTAGTTGCTAGTCCCTTCTCATCGATGACTCCATCTTGAGTTTTTCATTTTATTTATGGGTATTAGTATGATATGTCTTGTACTCTATGTTGTTTGTGCTCGTGGACTCGTATTGTGATGTGTGTTGCATGGACTATATTTTTGTACGCCCTTTATGGGCTTCATGCGATGTTTTATTTTCGTTAAATATATCGGTTGTCAGCCAGGTCGGTCGTGATGTGATTGTGCAGTCCGTATGAGCCGTTATATATGTATTAAAGTTTCATATTGTTCACCATACAGGGAAGATGCTGTTTGATTTATATTTGGCATGCGACTCCATGAGGTGTGACAGGAACTTAATGTCCTTGTGTGATGTGCAATATAATCCTTTAATGACTTCTTGTTGTTAGGTGTCATCTCTCTTGACTCTTGCTCTTCTTGTGATTGCCTCAGTAATTCTCTCTTCCTTCTTATGTATATTCTATTAATCTCGAGATCAGCAGTTAGCAAATTTCTTGCAGAGATTAGTCTTCGTATGCAAACTAAAGAACCAATGGTTTTTTTTGGATTTCAATATAAGAGATGTAATAACTATGAAGAAACAAGTACAGTAAGTAAAAAACTAAAAAAAAAAGAACAATTTTTTACTGTTTTAGTATAAGATGCATGCATATGAACAAGGGAAAAGTACGCAGAAATAAACAAGAACAAGTGTGCAGAAAATATTCACACAAAAGAATTAAGGAATGCCTAGCCTAGCTCAAATGTTAATGCCTAATGTTGCTTGATTTGTTCCCGACAACGACACCGAAAACATGATTATCTCCCTGCAAGTATATGGGAATGTCTTCAAATAGTATAAAAGATTGTTGAATTCACAAGGACTGAGTGACATACACTAGGGAGGTTGCAATGAGAATTAGCTAGGCTATCGAGAATGTGAAGGTAGCAAGCTAGAGTCTTTCAAAAAAAAAAGAAGGTGGATCCGCCACCTCAGTGGCCCCCTGGTCTCTGCCCCACAATGTGATGGTAGCAAGCTAGAGTGTGAGCTAGAGAGAGAGGAAGAGAGAGAGATAAGGCTAGAGAAGCAAGAGAGGAAGTCGTTGTGGGGAAGATGCTCTAGGATCCGAGTTTCATTGTGATAGCCTTTGGTGTAACGACCCGGAAAATTCTCGTAATATTTTCTTAAAATATTAAGCATGTCTAGATAATTTTCCGAAGGATCTAGAAATATTAGTACGAACCTTAGCCTAGAAACCCATGGTTCTCTCATTTAAATTAAGAAACTAAGTACTGAGGGGTCTTATAGGGGCTTTCTAGTGCCATTATTATGGGTGATTTTTAGATAGAATTTAATATAAAAATAGATGGATTTTAATGAAAAATATTAACATAATTATGGGGGAATTTTTATGGAATTTTCAAAAATAATAGGAAATAAATTAAAAATAAAATAGAAAATTAGTGCATGCACCAAGGATTGAACCTTGGACCTCTTGTACAACCAAGCATGCACTAACCAATTCACCTAGTAAGGGAGTGCTATGAGGGAATGAAGTGGATATTAGTTAAGGCGTAGGAAATGAAGAGTCATCAAGGGAAGAGGCACCATGACTCTTCATTTACCCCTTTTAAAATGATATAAATATGGAAAGGAAGTTACAACTTCCCTTCTCCTCTTCATTTCTTCTTCTTCCTTGCTTTGGCCGAAAACTCAAGGTGTTCCCCCCCCCCCCCTTAAGAAAAGTTCCACCAAGGACTCTATTTGGAAGATCTAGGCTCTCTTCCAAGGTTACAAGGGCAAGAAGGGTTCAAGTGGCAAAGGGATTCCCATTCTGCTTCTCTTTTAAGGTCTAAATATCAAAGACAACCCAAGGTAAAACCCCCTCACCTGTGGTATGATGGTTTTACAAGATATTTATCATGATCTAAGTTTTGTTGGCATGATATGTTGGAAAAATCCATGGTTAGGGCTTATGGAAGTTTCGGCCATGGCTATTGGTTGGGCTTAGGGATGATGTAAATTTTCCTTTGTGCTCTTAAATGTTTCATGATGTTATGTAAGGCATAGATTATGATTTAGGGAAATTTTTGATGCCCTAATAACCCCCTAGGGTTTCGGCCACATCAAAGTCAAGGGGCTAGGGGAAAACTCCAACCTCTCCAAGCATGATTAATATGTTTCTTATGATACCTTATGGTAAAAATGGTGTTAAATGAACTTTTCCATGGGCTTGTTACCCTTCTAGGGTTTCGGCCAACCCTTGCCTTAGGTCTAGGGCTTGGGGGTAAGTCCAATCAAGGGTTTAAATGATTTTTCTATGGCATGATATGTAAGTAAGGGATGTTAATCATGATCTAGGCAAATTTTCCATGGACCCATGGTCCTCTAGGACTTTCGGCCAAGACCCAAACCTAGGGTTTGGTTTGGGATAAGGTCTCAAGAATGCATGTTATAAGTTACCATGATGCTAGTACATTTTTAAGCATGATATAAGGGCCTCCATGTGACTAAAATCCTAGTTTATGTGTTATATAACATGACTTTGTATGGTTGATGTTAGGTTATGTTTTAATCATGAATATTTAGATCATATGCCATGAATACATGTAATTGATGTAGGAGTAGGTTATGATAAATATAATGATGCCTGAATATTGATAAATGCTTATAATGGATTTATGATCCATGAAGATATATACATGTTTTATGATGAATGTTATGAACCCTAGTAGTATGTGTTAGGTTTATATGTAGCTTATCATCCATGTCTTATGATGAATACTAGGATTATGTATGTTAGATGAAATGTATCATGTATGAGGTGTATGTTTATTATGTATCATGATCATGCAAGCTTGATGAACCCGGATAAGGTTATGACTAGAACCATGATTATGCATGTATGTCCTATGTTATGAATAAAGAATGATAAGTATGAATGAAGATGATGGTTATGCCTTAAGTATGAATGATAAGTATGAATGATAAGTATGAATGATGAAGGCATAACGATGATATGAAATAAGTATGAATGATAAATATGAATGATAAGTATGAATGACAAGTATGAATGATGAAGCATGCATAGTTATTTTCTTTTATGAATGGGGCTTGTACCGGACCGAAGTAAGGGTCCAAGGGATGGGTACCTTAAGAACGCCCCGGTTCTGGACTACCGAAGCTGTCCACGATTCTGGCACTACCGAAGCTATGCAACAGGGATGGGCACCTTAAGAACGCCCCGGTTCTAGGACTACCGACTATGCTATCCTTACCCTAGTAGGTCGAGGCTAGCTACCTCGTATTTACTTAGGGATGCGCGCTATGATGTATGTATGTGGTACAAGCCGGGGACCCCAATGATGTTATGTTTATGCTAAGCATTTAAAAGTATGATTTCAAAACTAAGCATCCTTATGTAGTAAATGCATTTGACTCATTCATACATCCATGTTATGCATCGCGCCAAGGTAAGTATATTTTATGCTTGTGTTTATGCTCATATTTCATGTCATGTATAAGTATGTCTTATGTTCATGTATGCTAAGAATTATGTTATGATAAGTATGCCTTATGTTCATGTATGCTAAGAATTATGTTATGATAAGTATGCCTTATGTTCATGTATGTTAGGAATTATGCCAAGTATAAGTATGTTTCATATCATGTATGTATGTTTTATGCTCATGTATGTAAGATTTATACCATGCTAAGTAGGTTGTAGATCTATGGTGATGTTAAGAATCATGCTATGTTAGTTGTTCATATGCTTATGACTTATGCCATGACTATGCTTACGTTTATGTCCGAAGTTATGTTACGTCAGATACTTGATATGTTTATGTTTAAGCGACGAATGGTTTTAGTGAGTAGGAAAGGGTTTTACTAAGCCTATGTGCTTATAGATTTATTTTCCTCGTACCGCAGATCAAGCAAGAGGCTATTAAGGAAGCCGCAGGAGAGACAGAAGCATGTGTGTGTGTAGTAGTGACTTGGCAAAGGATTCTTACGTTCACACATAATGCATGTCTTGGGTGTGAAAATATTTTCTTAAATTTTATGCTACGTTTTATAGATTATGATTAATGGGTGACTTAAGACTTATGATGCTACGTTTATGGATAGGTACATACTGCTTATGATGATCATGAATAAGTCATGGAATGGATAAGTTATGATATGATGTCATGTATAAATGTTCCATGTGTTTAGTTGCATGATTAAAAGTATGTTTAGAAAAAATGTTTCCGCTGCACTAAGATGTTTTTTTTATGCACATGTATGTTTAGCGTAACGACGCCTATCTCGCCACACCACGAGGTGTGGGAGAGAGGCGGGCGTTACATTTGGTGTCCCATGGGTGTAAGATGTGTGTACTAAATGACTTGCCTCTTTTATATATGATCATCTTTATTTTGAAAAGAGAATCACAACAACACTAAATGCTTGTTTATATTAGTACATGCATAAATGTCCGTTACTACGCATTGTAGATAATATGGTGTATGATGTTACACGGAAGATCATGTTATCAGTCCCTTGCCTAGTATAAGTAGAGGCTCACAACCGAGATGAAATTGGAAAAACCATCGGGATGGTTGTAGTGTAATTAGTTGTGGTTGGTCTTGACCATAGAATTACACTAGTGTGCTTCGAGTACATTGAGCAGGACCAAAACCCGAGGTTATCCAATTTATAGTGACTCAATAATTGGATAGGACCTCAGACTTTATTATAGAGTACGATCCTTTAATCCGATATAATAACGGACATATATTATTAATTATTATTTCTTTGATTTACCAATGGGCGAGATCTATTCTGTTAGATCGATAGGCCCGGTAAATTGGGAGATAATATTAATAATATAATATGCTATTGATTATTGATAGAATCTGTGTCCTAGTGAGTTGGGTTGATGATGCCCCCTTGATGAGCTCAAAAGGTTCATCATGCTAAACCCTGCAGGTGGATTTGATCCAGCATGATGATAAGGTTGAGTGGTACTAGTCAAGGACCCAGAAGTTAATTAATTTGAATTGTCAGTAATATAAATTAATTAACGGGCATTCGAGATCATAAACACGGAGGGATGGATGACTCATAATATGTGGAGCCCATATGAAAATATGGGGGTTGGTGAGGAAGTTCAATTAAGATTCATTAGTGGAATGGATCTTAATTAATGGATCGGGTTTAGATCCATTGGTGGGCTAAGATCCAACTCCTCCTCTTGGTCCCTACCTTAGCCTATAAATACCCAAGGAGATCAAGAAACCAAGGCTTGATCCAAGAGTTGATACCCTAGGCTCTCTTTTATCTTCTTCCTCTCTCTCTCCTATTCTCCCCTAGGGCTTTCAGCCGGTGCCAAGGAGAAGAGGGTTCTCCTCTTTGGTCCTTCATCCTCTCTCCATCGAGCTTCAGCTGAGACTGACAGAGACAAGGTAGAGGAGTCCTCTACCTTTTGTGGTGCTCACCGAGAGTGGAGAAGCCGTCGGTGGCCGGAGGGAGGCGGCGCAATCAGATCTTACGGCGGCGGCGCAAGGATTGAGGGAGAGCTTGAGTTAGGGCTGTTTGGGTGTGGATTATCTCCTTTTCATCACCTTCTCCTTCCTCTCAAGGTCTACAGTCGGTCCGGAGGCCTTGGAGCAGCTCCTCCGGTCGGCGGCTCAATGGAAGAGGATAGAAGTTGCCAGCGCAAGGGAAACCCTAGGAAATCGGCTAAGGTGAGAAGAAAAACTCAGTTGGAGGTCTTGGTGATCTCGGTTCCCGCTAGATCGTCTCCCACACAACGTCCGAGAAGGGAGGGACATAAGGTAGAAGACCGCGAGGTGATCAGGAAGGTATAACTCTTTCCCAAGCTCCCTTGTTTATTCTTGTGCCATATTTGTTTACCTCGTCATTTTATGTTAGTTTGTTATTTTGATTTTGAATCATAGCCAATAACTTACTAACTAGACCCCGACCATAAACGCGAAAGCTGACGATCCACTCGTCGCCCTTTCCGCGGTCGAACGGTCAAGTAAATTACATGGCCGATCTTTGTGATTGGCCAAGTTGTAATTTGGATCGTTCGATATGGCACGAGATGGTCGTTGGGAGATGGGTCTCCATTCAGATTAATTTTTTTATCCGTACATATAGAGAGGTCTCTCGGAATGACCAAGTATTCTCATAGGGAGCCCGCCAAGCCATACCCAACAATTATTATCAGAGCTGAGGTCCCACGGCTTCTACTTCAATCTAATAAGTGATGCAAACAAGTCTGTGTGTCGGCTCTGAGTGTCTTCCTCCCCATCGGATCGACTTGTTCTGCAGATCACTGGGTCGGAAAACACTATAGAAAATTGTTAAAGTGTGTGTGTACTTCCCCATCGGAAGGCACATAATCGGAAATAATTTTCTTAGTGTCGTGTAATGGTGAACACTTAGATGCGAATAATAGTATCCTCCCCATCGGAGTTACTACTATTATTTTGCAGCCCGAAGTGAACCACCTGTTGATGTCACTTGTCAAAAAGTTAGGTTGACA
Organism: Boesenbergia rotunda; assembly: GCA_024364735.1. NCBI lineage: Eukaryota > Viridiplantae > Streptophyta > Magnoliopsida > Zingiberales > Zingiberaceae > Boesenbergia > Boesenbergia rotunda. The sequence goes on along the minus strand of JAGFNQ010001952.1, from coordinate 58,036 downwards.
AGATAGTAAGATTAATGGGTAAAACCTCCTCTTACGAATGTAGGGATTTGTATACGTCCACACCATCGTGGCATGCGAATTTCTAGGTGTATAGGGGTGTTGGTTGATTTCGAAAATTTATTATTTTGAGGAATCAATTTATTTTCGATTTCTAAAGTAGTGTATGATGTGATTCATAGGATTTTCAAAATAGCCTTTAACCCACTAGCGACCATACTTAAGGAAAACAAACTTACTAACCCCAATTACATAGACTGGAAAAGAAACCTAGACATTGTCCTTACTGCTGAAGAGTATAAATATGTGCTCTTCAAAGGGTGTCCTAAAAATAATGGCCCACCTCAATGAGATTGAGGATCTTGGAGGATAAATCGACAGGGAAACCCAGGTCGATATAATACTCCAATCTTGCCTAGAAGTTTTGAGCAGTTCCAGCTTAACTATAACATGAATAAGCATGGGTATACGTTGGGGAACTGCTAGGAGAACTCCATGCGGCAGATGGGATGTTTCATCAGAATACGCAGGCCTTAATGACTCAAAAGGTTTCTACTTCTATGCCGAAAGGCAAGAAGAAGAAGAAATAAGGAGAGTTCAAGAAGGCAGCAGTATCGCAGGGACCTTGGACTAGCGTGAAGAAGCCGAAAGGCAAATGCTTCGCAAGCCAGTAGACTGGACATTGAAAGGTGAACTATCCCCGTTGTCAAGAGAAAAGTATATCTTTTTCTTTTGTCGTTGTAACATGTTTAGCGGTGTTATCTACTGGTACCTGGTGTGTAGATACGGATGTCACTAAACATGTCTGCAATTCTTTGCAGGGGTTCTAGGAAGCCCAACGACTAGCTAAGGAAGAGATTATCGTCTACATGGGATATGCTATGGAGGTGGCGACTATTGCAGTGGGAGTTATTTATTTGTCTTTAGAAGATAAAGTTTTGGTTTTAAGATTGATTTTATGTACCTAATTTTTAGAAAGAACTCTGGTTCAATTTCTGAAATAATGGATATTCTATTGCTTTTTGAAAAGTGGAATAGAAAGATTATCTGTTTAGGAACATGGATAAGCAATTAAAACCAAAGTCTCCCATGATGCAAATAGTAGCTAATAGCTCATCATCTAATCAAAATAAGAGAAAGGTTCCTCCAAGATGAACAAAACATGTCTTTGGCATCTAAGGCTTGGTCATATTAACCTTAGTAGGATTCAAAGGTCGATAGCCGATGGACCCTCGGGTTCATTGGTAGTGGGAGACTTCCTAACCTTTGAATTTTGCTTGGAAGGTATGATGACCAAGCGGTCTTTCAAGGCTATAGGGCCAAAGATATGTTAGAATTGGTTCATCCTGATTTGTGTGATCCTATGCCTATCCAGGAAAGAGGTAGCTTTGAATACTTCATGAGATGAATATTCAAAGGTATGGATACGTTTACTTGATGGCCGTAAGTCTGAATCTTTGATTAGTTCAAAGAATTCAAGACGGTTGTAGAGAAACATCAAGGTTAAGGTATCAAGACACTATGATCGGATCATGGTGGTGGGTTCCTCTTGGGAATGTTTAGGACTTAATTATCAGAGACTAGGATTCAATCCCAATTGACTGCACCCGGTACGCCCCAACAGAATGGTGTAGCAGAGCGAAGGAAAAGAGCTCTTATGGAAATGGTTAGGACAATGATGAGTTGTTCTGAGTTGCCGGATTCGTTCTGGGAATATGCTCTGGAAACGACAGTGTACATACTTGATACCATCTAGGTCAGTGCCTTCTACTCCCGTAGAAGTGTGGACTGGGCGAAAGCCAAGTCTAAGACATATTCGGACATGGGATAGCTCAGCACATGTGCTGGGAGGGGATACTGATAAGATTGGAATCTCGTGCACTTGTTCGTAGGTTATCCTAGAGGAATGAAAGGTGGTTCTATAGTCCTAAGGATTAGAGGGTAATCGTTGGCACGAATACCAAATTCTTAGAAGAAGACTATGTGATGAACTACAAGCCCATGAGTAGACTAGTTCTTGAAGAATTTAAAGGGGACATTCTGACCTTAGTACCAACTGTACAAGAGGAAATACCACAAGTCACTGCACCACGTGTCACAGATGATACACAGGTAGTACCTCGTCGTAGTGGGAGGGTTGTTAGTCAACCTGAAGGATTCATGTTCTTGGGAGAGTCTTCAGACTTGGTCCCTGGCGAACATGAATCAAGATCCCTAGACCTATAACGAGGAACATCCTCATTGAAGAGATAATCCAGTCATATGGATTTGTTCAAAGGATGTATGATATTTGTGTATGTAAGAAATGTGACGGAAACATAGTGGTATTCTTGTACTATATGTAGATAATATTTTGTTAGTTAGCAACAATGACAAAGTATTATCAGACGTAAGGGTATGGTTGTCCAAATAGTTGATATTAAGGACTTAGGAGATGCAGACACATCCTTGGCGATCAAAGTTCTAAGGGATCACCAGAGAAGGATGTTGTGCTTATCCTGTTGGTTATTGCTTGGTGGGTTTCATAAGCGAATAATTGGTCGATCTGGGAAACCTCTCCATGCCTACGGATTAAAATTTTAATCCCAATGGTGAGCTGTCTCCCATCGACCGTCTCATGCCGTATCGAACAATCCAAATTGCAACTTAGACAATTTCCAAAATTGGCCTTGCAATTTGGTCGATCGTTCGACCGCGGAAAAGGCGATAAGTTGATCGCCAGCGTTTTTGTTTATGGTCGGGGTCCTGTTAAATAATTATTAACAATGATTCACAATCACAATAATTATATAACAAACATGAAATGACGAGAGTAATGAATAAGGCACAAAATGAACATAAGGAGCCAAGGAAAAATTATACCTTCCATTAACTTACGATCTTCTACCATATGCCCACTTGGACGTCGTGTGGGCGACGATCTACCAAGACCCGTGGCCACCAAGTCGATCCATTCTACTTGTGCCAACCAATCCCTAACCAAAGGGTGTCGTCGGCCGCTCCTAGGAGATAATCCAAATACAAACCCAATTAGTTCCTTTCCTCCACTACTAACGCCTGAACAACAAATATCTTGGAGTTCTTGTGATCTGAGCAACTCCAAGTTACCCCACAACTCCAACTTGTGTCCTCTCCTCCTGAGGACTGCCCCACAGCGGCACCTCCACGGGGACTGCCTCGCGGTAGCGAGACGCCGTCTCACCCTGGGATCCACGCTGCCTGGGCAATGGCGATGCCTCACGGCAGCGCCTGCCAGGCGTTGGCGGCAGCACCTGCCTAAGGCTGGGCAGCACCGACTCACCTCGGCACTGGCGCTGCCACATGGCAGCGCCTTCCGCTGGCTCCCACTGCCTCTGAGGCAGCGGGACCGAGGCAGCCAGGCACTGCCTCAAGGCAGCGCCTGCTGCTACCTCTGAGGCAGGCAACGGTAGCCATGCAGTGCCTTAAGGCAGCACGCTCGAGCACTGCCTCACGGCAGCGCCTCCAAGCACAGCCTCACGGCAGCGCTCCCAAGCGAGAAAGAAAAAGGAGGAGGAGAAAGAGGAAAGGAGAGGAAGACGGCTAGGGTCCTTGTGTTCTACCGGAATCAACCATCGTCTTGGTTCTTTTCCACTAAGGGGTATTTATAGGGCTATGGTAGGGACCATGAGGAGAAGATGGATCTTGGCCTGCTAATGGATCCAAACCCGGTCCATTAATGAGGATCCATTCCACTAAAGGGCCCTCATTAGCTTACCTAACCAACCCCCATATTTACATATGGGCTCCACTTATTACGAGTCATCCATCCCCCCGTATTTAAGATCGCGCATGCCCGTTAATTAATAAAAATTACTGACAATTTACATTAATTAACTTCTGGATCCTTGATTAGTACCACTCAACCTTATCAACGTGTCGGATCAAATCCACCTGCAGGGTTTGACACGATGAACCTTTTTGAGCTCATCAAGGGGGCATCATCGTCCTGACTCACAAGGACACGGATTCCGTCAATAATCATCGGCACATCATATTATTAATATTATTTCCCAACTTACCGAGTCTGTCGATCTAACAGAATAGATCTCGTCCATTGGTAAATCAAAGAAACAATAATTAATAATATATGCCCGATATTATTTCGGGATTAAGGGATCGTACTCCATAATAATATCTTGAGGTCCTATCCAATTATCGAGTCAGTACAAATCGGATAACCTCGGGTTTTGGTCCTACCCAATGTACTCAAAGCACACTAGTGTTATTCTATGGTCAAGATCAACTACACCTAATTACACTACAACCATCCCGATGGGTTGTCCAATTCCATCTCGGTTGTGGGCCTCTATTTATGCTAAGTAAGGAACCGATAACATGATCTTTCGTGTGACACCACACACCATGTTGTCTATAATGCAAAACAATGGGACTTCGTGTATGTAATATTATACACAAACATCTAGTGTAGTGTGATTCTCTTTTCAAAATAAGATGTTCATATAAAGAAATCATGTCTTTCAGTATACACATCCTACATATCCCAAGCTTAATAGAGAGACAGTGTCTTAACTCGTTTTACCATAGAAACCTCCAAGAAAATTTTTATACTTTTTAGCTGTAGAGCTACTCTATCTAAGGAGATATGTTTAGATTATCAAAAGAGATAGAGCAGGTATGTCCCGAGGCAGGCAAGGCGGCGCCTGCCGCTACCTCTGAGGCAGCGGTCCCGAGGCAGCCAGGCGCTGCCTCAAGGCAACACATTCGGGCGCTGCCTCACGGCAGCGCCTCCAAGCGCTGCCTCACGGTAGCGCTCCTAAGCGAGAATGAAAATGGAGGAGGAGGAAGAGGAAAGGAGAGGAAGACGGCTAGGGTCCTTGTGTTCTACCACAATCAACCATCGTCTTGGTTCTTTGCCACTAAGGGGTATTTATAGGGATACGGTAGGGACCATGAGGAGGAGTTGGATCTTGGCCTACTAATGGATCCAAACCCGGTACATTAATAAGGATTCATTCCACTAAAGGGCCCTCATTGTCTTACCTCACCAACCCTCATATTTACATATGGGCTCCACTTATTACTAGTCATCTATCCCCCCGTGTTTAAGATCGCACATGCCCATTAATTAATTAAATTACTGACAATTTACATTAATTAACTTCTGGATCATTGATTAGTACCACTCAACCTTATCAATGTGTCGGATCAAATCCACCTGCAGGGTTTGGCACGATGAACCTTTTGAGCTCATCAAGGGGGCATCATCATCTTGACTCACCAGGACACAGATTCCGTCAATAATCATCGGCAAATCATATTATTAATATTATTTCCCAACTTACCGGGTCTGTCAATCTAACAGAATAGATCTCGCCCATTGGTAAATCAAAGAAACAATAATTAATAATATATGCCCGATATTATTTCGAGATTAAGGGATCGTACTCCATAATAATATCTTGAGGTCCTATCCAATTATCGAGTCAATACAAATCAGATAACCTCGGGTTTTGGTCCTACCCAATGTACACAAAGCACACTAGTGTAATTCTATGGTCAAGATCAACCACACCTAATTACACTATAACCATCCCGATGGGTTGTCCATTTCCATCTCGGTTGTGGCCTTCTATTTATGCTATGTAAGACTGATAACATGATCTTCCGTGTGACACCACACACCATGTTGTCTACAATGCAAAGCAATGGGACTTCATGTATGTACTATTATAGACAAACACCTAGTGTAGTGTGATTCTCTTTTCAAAATAAGATGTTCATATAAAGAAATCATGTCTTTCAGTATACACATCCTACATATCCCAAGCTTCATAGAGAGACAGTGTCTTAACTCGTTTTAGCATAGAAACCTCCAAGAAAATTTTTGTACTTTTCAGCTGTGGAGCTACTCTATATAAGGAGATATGTTTAGATTATCAAAGGAGATAGAGCAGGTATGTCCCGAGGTAGCCAAGGAGGCGCCTGCCGCTGACTCTGAGGCAGTGGTCCCGAGGCAGCCAGGCGCTGCCTCAAGGTAGCATGCTCGGGTGCTACCTCAGGGCAGCACCTCCAAGCGCAGCATCACGGCAGTGCTCTCGAGAGAGAATGAAAAAGGAGGAGGAGGAAGAGGAAAGGAGAGGAAGACGGCCAGGGTCCTTGTGTTCTACCGGAATCAACCATCGTCTTGGTTCTTTGCCACTAAGGGGTATTTATAGGGCTACGGCAGGGACCATGACGAGGAGTTGGATCATGGTCTGCTAATGAATCCAAACCCGATCCATTAATGAGGATCCATTCCACTAAAGGGCCCTCATTGACTTACCTCACCAAACCCCATATTTACATATGGGCTCCACTTATTACGAGTCGTCCATTCCCCCGTGTTTAAGATCACGCATGCCCATTAATTAATTAAATTACTGACAATTTACATTAATTAACTTTTGGATCCTTGATTAGTACCACTCAACCTTATCAACGTGTCGGATCAAATCCACCTGCAGGGTTTGGCACGATCAACCTTTTGAGCTCATCAAGGGGTTATCATCATCCTGACTCACCAGGACATGGATTTCGTCAATAATCATCGGCACATCATATTATTAATATTATTTCCCAACTTACCGGGTCTGTCGATCTAACAAAATAGATCTCACCCATTGGTAAATCAAAGAAACAATAATTAAAAATATATGCCCGATATTATTTCGGGATTAAGGGATCGTACTGTTAGTGATATGAGAAAAATGTCCTAAGGCAATCGCCTTATGATTGTAATCATTTATTTTAATAAATGAATATTCACTATTTGAGTATACATGTTTATGTATTTGATTGAGATCTTAAACTCATTTACTGAATGTCCGCAATACAATTCACAGCATGAGAGAATTTGTGATGAATTCATAACTAGTGACTATCTCTACATGTGCAATTGTGAAGTATTGAAATTGTCCCTAGTCGATGAATTGATAAATATGAACACTATCAATTCTGTTGAGACTAGCATGGGTTATTCTCTAATCAGTTGATTCTCACTGGCTGGTGACATTGGGATGTCCTGAGATAAACATGAATGCTAGTTAAGGCAACTAGTTCATTGGAGTGACTGGCTGTAAAACTTCATATGGTGGTCTACATATAGATATGTCAATGAAGTTCTTATTGCAGCTTAAGTGCGATGTTCCATTGACTTGCGGTGTTCAAGTAATCTTGGTCATGGAGACTTATACTTTGACATCTTAAGCAAGCATCTCCAAGGAGGTGTGGACCCAGGATGATTGGGTATAAGCCGAAGTGCCCGAAGATGTTTGAACAGCCTACAAAGGATTCACCACTCCTTGCGAGGAGATGTATACCCAAGGCCTATCGTCGTATTATTACTCGAAGCCTCTGGCCAGAGCATGACATGTTCAGAGTATGAATCTCTTAAATACATGAGAGTAATTAGAATCCGTAGGACAAGAAAACGTTACTTGGGCTAGGTGTGACGTAGTCAGCCTAGTGGAGACTGACACACATAGACCATGTCCTGAACCAAGTGGGTATAAGATGGTGAAGGTAATGGGGCACGATTCATTATAGCTGCTGAAGGGTTTCAGAATTATTTCTGAGGTCAACCGTTGATCTTTCGATTAATTGGGGATTATGATGTACTACTAGGTGCCACTCATGATCATTCTATAATTGATTAATTATAGACGGCCAACATAAATCGAAAGCCTATTTAGTCACACGTACTACGAGTAATCCGAGGGATTTAAAACGAGTTGAAAATTGGATTTTCCATTAATCAAGAGAGTAGGTTTGGTTAAGCCAAACGATAAGTCGAATCTGAATTTTTCAGAGACGCATCGGAAGCGTAAAATGGCTAAGTCTTTTGAAGACTTAATAGATGAATTAAATAAGTTTAATTCATTGGGGCATGACTTGGTTGGGCCGGCCAAAAAGGGTCTCCATCCTCTTTGCTTGGCCGGCCACAACAAAGGGAGAGAACCAAATTTTTGGTTCAATTTATAAAATAAATCAAGTGTGGTTTGTTTTATAAAATTATGGATGATATAAATTTTTTATATAATAAACCAAGGTTTGGTTTATTTTTCATGGAAATTATAATGGACCATGGATTGGTTTATTTTATTTTATAAAATCAATCATGGATTGATTTACCATGATAAGAAAATTTATTCCAAAAGAAAAAAGGAGACTTGGTCGATTTTATCATGAATTAAAATATGATAAAACTTGGCTTGATGGAATAAGTCTCTTTTTTGAGAGGCTTGATGGTTGAGAGGCCACTATATAAAGGACCCAAGGCAAGGCTTGAAAAATAATCGAAGTATTCTTGCCTGAGCTCTCTCCCTCTCCTCCCTTCTTCCTCTTGGCCGGCCACAAGGTTCTTCACCCTTCTTCTTGCCGTGAGCACAAGGAGAAGCACCGAGGCGACGAAGTTCTTCCGTTGGGACGATCTTCCTCTCCAGCCATCATCACCTTGGGATTGGGCGCAAGTCATCTTCCTCCTTCTCGCCGGAATTGTGATTCCTGCCAACCTTGGTAGTGAGTTTTTCGATGTGATTACTTCTCTCTTGGTTTTTCTTATCGCATTCTCGGAGAATCTAGTAGTTTTCGAGAACACGAAACTCATGGTTTTGCGAAGTCATCCCGAAGATACTCGACGTGGACGCGAATAGAGGCGGAGCTTCCAAGGGACGCTTACGGTTGGATCTCGTCCCTTCCTTCGAGTTACGCGCGGTAATACGTAAATTAGTTTATGTTTCTATAAAATTATAAATATATGATCATGTCTACACAAGATAAAGTTGCATGCTTAGATGTGTGGTTAAATAATTTGAGAAATTATTTATGCTAAACCTTCCGCTGCACGTAATTAATTTTAAAATTACGAACGCATCCATGTCAACATGCACCCGGTCCCAACACGTACTCTATAATAATATCTTGAGGTCTTATCCAATTATCAAGTCAATACAAATTGAATAACCTCGGGCTTTGGTCCTACCCAATGTACTCAAAGGACGCTAGTGTAATTCTATGGTCAAGATCAACCACAGCTAATTACACTACAACCATCCCGATGGGTTGTCCAATTCCATCTCGGTTGTGGGCCTCTATTTATGCTAAGTAAGGAACCGATAACATGATCTTCCGTGTGATACCACACACCATGTTATCTACAATGCAAAGCAATGGGACTTCGTGTATGTACTATTATAAACAAACACCTAGTGTAGTGTGATTCTCTTTTCAAAATAAGATATTCATATAAAGAAATCATGTCTTTCAGTATACACATCCTACAATCTCCCACTTATACTTAAAGACATTGTTGTTCTCTCACTGCCATACATCTGACTCCCATAACCTCCACATGCCTGTCAAAAGCTCTAGATGGAAGAGCCTTAGTGTAGGGATCTGCCAGGTTGTCCCCCGATGCTATCTTGGCGACAGCCACTTCTCCTCGCTTTACGATTTCTCGTATCAGGTGGTACATGCGCTCTATGTGCTTACTCGCCTTATGGGCTCCTGATTCCTTCGAGTTTGCAACTGCACCATTTGTTTATCACAATAAATTGTGATAGCTCTGAGCAAACTAGGAATCACATCGAAGTCCATCTTGAGGTTTCTGAACCATGTAGCATCCTTTGGCTGCCTCAAAGGCTGCCACTTTACTCAGCTTCCATGGTGGAGTCCATCACGCTGCCACTGTGCAACACTCCTCCAAACTATGGTTCCACCTCCTAAAAGTAAACACAAAACCCCGAGGAATACTTACGTTTGCCCCTATCCGACTGGAAATCTATATCCGTATAACCCATAGGGAATTGATCTGCTCGGTAAACCAGCTTATAATCCATAATCCTTCTCAGGAACTAATATAAGCTTTTACCACAATCCAATTTCCTTGACCTAGGTTATTTTGATATCTGCTAACCATGCCCACAGCAAAATAGATATTCGGTCTCGTTTTTAGCATACGTGAGGCTTCCTATAGCTGATGCTAAAGGAACAGTCATTCCCTGCTCTATCTCCTTTGATAATCTAAATATATCTCCTTAGATAGAGTGGCTCCACTGCTGAAAAGTTCAAAACTTTTCTTGGAGGTTTCCATGCTAAAACGAGATAAGACACTGTCACTATATGAAGCTTAGGATAAGCACAACATCCTTCTCTGGTGATCCCTTAGAACTTTGATTGCCAAGGATGTGCCCTGCTTCTCCAAGTCCTTCATATTTACTATTTGGACAACCATACCCTTACGTCTGATAAAATTTGTCATTGTTGCCAATTGACAAAATATTATCTACGTATAGTACAAGAATACCACTACGTATCCGTCACATATCTTATATACACAACTCTCATCCATCCTTTGAACAAAATCCATATGACCAGATTTATCTCTTCAAAGCGGGCGTTCCTCGTCATAGGTCTAGGGATTTTGATTCATGGTCGCCCAGGACCGAGTCTAAATACTGAACATGAATCCTTCTGGTTGTCTAACAACCCTCCCACTATGATAAGATACCACCTGTGTATTTTCTGTGACACGCAGTGCAGTGACTTGTGATATTTCTTCTTGTACCGTTGGTACTTAGGTCAGAACATCCCCTCTAAAATTTTCAAGAACTGGTCTACAAATGGGTTCGTGGTTCATCACATAGTCTACTTCTAAGATTCAGGTATTCGTCCCAACGATTACCCTTTGATCCTTAAGACTATTGAACCACCTTTCGTTCCTCTAGGATACCCTGCGAACAAGTGCACGAGATTCCAACTTATCAGTATTCCTCCTCAGCACATGTGCTGAGCTACCCCTTATCTGAATATGTCTTAGACTTGGCTTTCACCCAGTCCACACTTCTACGGGAGTAGAAAGTACTGACCTAGATGGTAACAAGTATGTACGCTATCGTTTTCAGAGCATATTCCCAGAACGAATCCGGCAACTCGAAGCAGATCATCATTATCCTATCCCCATAAGAGACCTTTTCCTTCGCTCTACTGCACCGTTCTGTTGGGGTGTACCAGCTGTAGTCAATTGGGATTGAATCCAAGTCTCTGATAAGTAAGTCCTAATCTTTCCTAAGAGGTACCCACCACCACGATCCGATCGTAGTGTCTTGATACTTTTACCTTGATGTTTCTCCACAACCGTCTTGAATTCTTTGAACTAATCAAAGATTCAGACTTGCGGCCTTCAAGTAAACATATCCAGAATATTAAATATTCATCTCACGAAGTATTCAAAGCTACCTCTATCCTGGATAGGCACAGGACCACACTAATCAGAATGAACAATTTCTAACATATCTTTGGCCCTATACCCCTCGACCTTGAAAGACCTTTTGGTCGACTTACCTTCCAACTAAGATTCAAAGGTTGGGAATTCTCCCACCACCAATAAACCCGAAGGCCCATCGGCTATCGACCTTTGAATCCTACTAAGGTTAAAAAGACCAAACCTTAGATGCCAAAGGAATGTTTGGTTCATCTCGGAAGGAATCTTTCTCTTACTTTGGTTAAATGATGAGCTATTAGCACTATTCACATCATGGGAGCTTTTGATTCTAAAGTGTACCAATTGCCTACCAATGTACCTACACAGATAATCTTTTTATTCCACTTTTCATAAAGCAATAGAATATCTTTTATTTTAGAAACTGAACCAGAGTTCTTTCTAAAATTAGGTACATAAAAGCAATTTTAAAACCAAAACTTTATCTAAAGACAAATAAATAACTCCCACTGCAATAGTAGCCACTTTCGTAGCATATCCCTTGTAGACAGTAATCTCTTCCTTATCTAGTCGTTGGGTTTCCTGGAAACCCTGCAAAAAACTGCAAACATGTTTAGTGGCTTCCGTATCTATCCACCAGGTACCGGTAGATAACTTTGCTAAACATGTTACAACAACAAAAGAAAAAGATATACTTTTATCTTGATGACGGGGATAATTCGCCTTCTAATGTCCAGTGAACTACTCGCCTTTCAGCTTCTTCACGCTAGTCCTTGGTCCCTACTATGCTGCTGCCTTGTTGAACCCACCTTGTTTCTTCTTCTTCCTGCCTTTCGGTACAGAAGTAGAAACCTTTTGAGTTCCCAAGGTCTGCAGGTTCTTATGAAACCACCCCTCTGCCGCCTAGAGTTCTCCCAGGAGTTCCCAACGTATACTCATGCTTATTCATGCTATAGTTGAGCCGGAACTACTCAAAACTCCTAGGCAGAGATTGGAGTATAATATCAACCTGGGTTTCCCCGTCGATTTCTCCTCTCATAACCTCAATCTCATTAAGGTGGGCCATCATCTTCAGGACATTCCTCGAAGAGTACCTATTTGTACTCCTGTGCGGAAAGGACAATGTCTAGGTTTATTTGTACTCCTGTGCGAACATCAACCCAACCATGGTTCGTAATTACTCCATGTAATTAAGAGGAACGCCCAGACACCAACAACAAGGTTGAGCAAAGTTGATCAATCTACTCATAGGTGCTCCAAGGTAGGACTTAAAAAATCGAGACCCATAGGCAGTTGCTCGGTCATGGCAAAAGGGAGGCAATCACCGTCGTGGAGAGTTCCCTTAGGGTGGAAGCCCAACCTCGGCTCGATCGCTTGGAGGAGAGGGATCGGTGGAAAGAGGTCTCGCAGCGGATGCAATGAGAGGAAGAGAGGAAGAAAAGGTTATATGTGAGGGTTTATTTGCATTTTAGCCATTTTATTTTTCCCAATCCACAATAAGCCCCCTAACCCTAGGGTTTTATGCGATTTAGTCCCACAAATTTAGTTTATCACAACCCCAACCATAGGTTTCAAAATTTCCCCACCCCTATTCTGCCGTATTTAACATTCTCTTCCACTAAAAAAAATTTGATCCTCAAATTTCATGACCAAATTGTGTGATGCATGCCAAGAGGGTAAGCAATCAAAATCATCACACAAAGGTAAAACCCTAACCACTACTTCTTTACCTTTAGAGCTTTTACATATAGATCTATTTGATTGCCATAGTACTCCCTCGCTTGTAGGGTGCAAATATTGTCTAGTCATAGTAGATGACTTTTCTAGGTTTACATGGGTTTACTTTTTGAAACATAAGGATGATACCCTAAAAATTTTTATAGGATTTAGTAAAAGGGTAGAAAACGAAAAACATATCAAAATAAACCGAATTAGGAGTGACCACGATGGGGAGTTCCAAAATGCGAGTTTCACACAATTCTGTGTTGAAAATGGATACAAGCATGAATTTTCATGCCCAAGGACTCCTCAACAAAATGGGGTAGTTGAAAGGAGAAACCAAGCCCTACAAGAAGCTGCTAGGACTATGCTTAATGTATATCCTCTCCCTAGCAACTTTTGGGCCGAAGCGATTAACACCGCTTGCTCTATTGAAAACCGGGTGTTGATACATAGGTTCCTAGGAAAAATACCTTTTGAATTATGGAATTGAAGAGTACCACAAGTCCACTACTTTAGGGTTTTTCGATGTAAAGTCTACATCTTAAATACCAAAGATGACCTAAGGAAGTTTGAGTCAAAGGCCGATGAAGGAATTTTAGTAGGGTACTCATTAACTAGTAGGGGCTATAGAGTTTACAACAAGAGGACAAAAGTGATTAAGGAGTCCTCAAATTTTAAATTTGATGAAATAACAAGTACCTACCCTAGAAAAGCCTCAATTGATAAGGATATAGAAGAAGTCCAACCCCTTGCCCAAAGAATCCAAGACATACATTTGGAGGGCAATGATCAAGGGGGAATAAGAAGTACCCTAGAGGATGAGGAAGAAGGAGTAAATGAACCCACAGCTTCTAGGCTCTTGAGATATCACCATGATCACCCTATTGACCAAATAGTGGGTGATGTCACTCAAGGAGTAAGGACTAGGTCATATTTTAGGGATCAAACTAGTCAAATAGCTCTAATCTCTCAATTAGAACCCAAGTCTATTGATGAAGCATTGGGAGATGTAGATTGGGTTTTAGCCATGCAAGAAGAGCTAAATCAATTTGAGAGGAGTGAAGTTTGGGAGTTGGTTCCTAGGCCCAATGATTGCACCATTGTAACCACAAGATGGGACTTTAGGAACAAACTAGATGACCAAGGAAAAATCACTAGGAACAAGGCTATATTGGTAGCTAGGGGATTTAACCAAGTTGAGGGATTAGATTATGATGAGACCTATGCCCCCGTAGATAGATTAGAATCTATTAGAATCCTACTAACCTATGCCGCTCACATGGGTTTCACACTTCACCAAATGGATATGAAGTCGGCATTTCTTAATGGGATCATTAAGGAAGAGGTCTATGTAGAACAACCCCCAGGGTTTAAGGACCCTAATTATCCAAGACACGTTTATAAATTAAGAAAAACCTTATATGGATTGAAACAAGCTCCCCGGGCTTGGTATGAAAGGCTTTCTTCATTTCTAGTGTCTAAGGGGTTTAGAAGAGGAACAATTGACCCTACTTTGTTCCTAAAATCGAAGGACAAAGACATATTTGTTGCCCAAGTCTATGTAGACGATATCATTTTTGGATCAACAAATAATGACTTCTTACAAGAATTCATCAAGTGTATGGAAGATGAATTTGAGATGAGTCTTGTAGGAGAGTTAACCTTCTTTTTAGGCCTTCAAGTTAAGCAAACTAATGAAGGGACACATGTCTTTCAAACCAAATATGCTAAGGAAATGTTGAAGAAATTTGGTTTAGAAAATGCTAAGGTAGCATCTACACCCATAGGAACCAATGTGAAAATGGATAGTGACCTTGAAGGGAAAATGGTAGACGCTAAACAATATAGGAGCATGATTGGTAGCCTACTATACCTAACCGCTAGTAGACCCGATATATTTTTTACGGTAGGTATGTGTGCAAGGTACCAATCTTGTGCCAAAGAGTCCCATTTGGTTGTAGTTAAGAGGATCCTAAGATATGTCAAAGGTACCCTCAATGTCGGACTTTGGTATCCTAGAACCCCTAGTGTTGATCTAATTGGATACACCGACTCAGACTATGCAGGTTGTAAGCTAGATAAGAAGAGTACTAGTGGAGGGTGTCAATTCTTTGGGTCTTCATTAGTTAGTTGGAGTAGTAGGAAACAACCATGTGTTGCCCTATCAACAACGGAGGCGGAATATGTGGCAATGGGTGGGTGTGTTTCCCAACTCCTTTGGATCATGCACACCTTAGAGGATTATGAGTTACATTACACCAAGGTCAAAGTCTTGTGTGATAATGTAAATACAATCAGCTTGACCAAAAATCCGGTTCACCACTCTAGGACAAAACACATTGAAGTGAAACATCACTTTATTAGAGACCATGTGGCAAGGGGAGACATAGAATTACACTATGTTGAATCAAAGTCAAACCTAGCCGACATCTTTACCAAGCCTCTTCCCGAATCGGAGTTTACATCCTTAAGAAGAGGCCTTGGAATGTGTTTTATGTAAGTGTAGGATGAACTTTGAGATTTTAAACTTAAAAAAGGGGTGTTTGATCCATTAGGGTGATACATTTGGCTCACTTGTGCTTGTGGCACATTGTTGAACCATTAGAAGTATCAAAATATGAAAACTAGACCAACTATGGGGAAGACAAGTGTTTAATCAATGGACACTTTGCCTAAGATCATAGTTGGACATTTTAAACCTTTGAAAACCATTTTATGCTTTATATGTTTTGCCATGCTTTTGAAAGTTATATAATTGCAAAATTGGATTATAAGTTTGGTACAAAATGTAGTGGGTTTCAAAGATTTTGGATTTTTATCAAAAGTCATGCATGTTTGAAATTTTATATGGTTTAATATTTTTCCTTGATAGAGTATATCATTTCAAACATGTATGCAAAATTTTACAATTTTTGGAATTTTTTGAAATTTTCTGGGAGTTTCTGAAATTCGGTAGAAAAGTTGAAAATTCAGACTAATACCGTATCAGTCGATTGCCCCATTTCTTTTTGAAATGGCACGCTTGGTTTCAAATTCTGAAACATTCTTTCAGAAATCCAAATCTCTTTCATTTGATGCCATGGGGTTGGGTTGCTTGAGGCAATCATTTTGATGGTGTCAAAGGGGGAGAATGAGTGGTTTAAGTTAGAATTTTAACTTGAAATGGATGGTTTAAGGTTTTCTTTCTCACTTAGACCTTGAATGATTAAAAATGGGGAGAAGACATGGATTAAGGGGGAGGTTACCTTTTAGGTTTTAATATGTCTTACATTTTTAATGATGTTTAGTGTTAAGTGGAAACTTAACTTGGATTATGATTAGCATTGAAAATGGGGAGAAGACATGGATTAAGGGGGAGGTTACCTCTTAGGGTTACTATGTCTTATGCTTTTTCAATTGTTATCTTTTGCTATTGCTATTGTTGGCTGTTATTTATCTCTAAACTTAAACATATTGCCACACATAAAAAAGGGGGAGATTGTTGAGGCAATCGACCCTTAAATGATTGGAAGATCATGGTTTTGATGTGTGTGTGGGTGAATATGTTTAAGGTTAGAGTGTTATGTTGTGTTTGATGTGTGTGATTGAGTTTGCTGGACTTGGAGAATCACACATGGTGGACATATCCGAGGGACGAGAGCCGAGGGAGAAGAGCTCCAAGGGCAAGCCGGGAAGTGGACTTCAAGGGCACATGTGAAGGGTGGCATGGACGCAAGCCAAGAGAAAGCTTGCGTGCGTATCCGAGGAGCAATAGCCAGAGGAAGAGGACTTCAAGAGGCATGCCAAGGGAGCAGACCTGAAGGCACACGTGAAGGAGAATGCGTGCGTATCCGAGGATCAATTCTTTCACTTTAACTAACACATCTTCAATTACTCCTGCCGGGCGGGTCTGACTCCGGTCTGCTAACTGAATCACAACTCCAGTGCTCTGTAGAGGTCCAATGCCAAGCATCTGGAAGACTGTCCTGGGCATGACATTAATAGAAGCTCCTAAGTCAAGCATGGCATCATGTAGAGTGGTGCTTCCTATCTCACAAGATACAGTGAACATGCCAGGGTCTTCACATTTCTGAGGTATGGCGTGGATAAGTGATGAAACATTCTTCCCCATGCTGACCATTTCATTCTCCTTAAGCTTCCTCTTATTAACACAAAGATCTTTCAAAAATTTTGCATATTTAGGAACCTGTTTAATCATTGTCAGCAAGGGTACATTAATTTCAACTTTACTAAAAAGTTTTACCAGTTCATTGTACTCTTTTGCTTTCTCCTCTTCCCCTTGTCTTCTGGTTGGAGTTCTCCCATTTGGAAAAGGCAAAGGAATAGGAACTTCCTCCTCATGAACCGAAATGGGTGGGGCTGATTTTTGAGTTGATGCCCTATTTTTTAGAGCTGCTGTAAAATCTGTCTCGGGGCTGTTTTGTGCTTCGTTTTCCACCAAAATTGGAGGATTGCTAGATGAAGAAGTTGGGCACGGGCTAGGGGTGGTATCCACTGAAATGGGAGTGGTTTCGGCACTGATTTGGGCTGGAAGTGAAGATGCTGCCCTGTTTTCTGAAAATTCAGCTCTTGGGTCATTTTGAGTTGATACAACCTTCCCACTCCTCAAATAAATTGCGCTAACATTCCCCTTTGGGTTAGGAACAGCTTGGGAAGGTAGTAGACTTGATCCTTGAGCTTTGCTTTGATTTATGTCATTAGCCATTTACCCAATTTGTCTCTCAAGATATTGAATGTGTTGTTGTTGTTGTTGGAACATTTGTTGAAACATTTCCATCATTTGTTGCTGATCATTTCCTCCATTTGATCCCCCATAGCCTCCTTGGTTTGAATAGCTCCTTGACTGATTTTGAAAGGATGAAGTAGGCTGAAATTTTTGAGCTTGCTGATTTTGTTGAAAACATGGCTGTTGGGGCTGTTGGGGCTGAAAACTTTGGTTCCAGGGTTGGAAATTTTGCTGCGGTTATTGAACTTGCTGCTGCGGAGGTTGATATGGCTGTGGATAACTCAGATTCCCTTGAAAACCTTGTTGAAACCCTTGAAATGGCTGCTGAAATGATTGCTGGAAGTGCTGATTTAGGGGCTGAAAACTTTGATTTTGGTGCTGTGATTGAGGTTGCTGCTGCTGAACTTGCTGGAAAATTTGTTGGGGTTGCTGTGATTGTTGTTGTGGTGGGCCTTGTTGGCAAAAAAAATTCCCATAACTCAAATTTGGATGATCCCTCCACCCGGGGTTGTAAGTAGGAGAGTATGGATTGTTCCTAGCTTGAAATTGTCCCCTAACCAAAGCTGCTACTGACTCATCTTGTTGTAGGTTGGGACATAAATCTGAAGTGTGTTCCTTGCTAGAACAAATACCACATACACTCATCACCATTTGACTTGATTGTGGAGGTACCGAAGGAGTCGCATTAAGTCTTTCCATTTTTAATTCCATTTGCTTAAAAGCCGAGGTGAGCTCCATCAATGCATTCGCAACCTCCTTCTGATCAGTAGGAACTACCTGAACTTCACCCACTCCTCTGGTAGTCAAGGCTCTGCTCCCAAATTGTTGTGAGTTCTCAGCCATATTTGAAATTAGCTCCCTAGCTTGAATTGGCGTTTTGTTCACTAGGGCCCCTCCAGCTGCAGCATCAATCAAAATCATATCCATCTGTAAGAGTCCCTCATAAAAGTACTGAATCAAAAGCTGCTCGCTGATCTGATGCTGGGGGCAACTTGAACACAGCTTGTTGAATCTTTCCCAGTAGTCATAGAGTGTCTCTCCCACTATCTGCTGAATGCCACAGATACTTTTTCTGATAATTGCTGTTCTGGAGGCTGGAAATATTTTTCTAAGAAAGCCTTCTTCATGGAAATCCAACTAGACACATGCCCGTAGGTAAGTAATAAAACCAGTCCTTAGCTGCTCCAGTCAAAGAGAAAGGAAAAGCTCTCAGCTTGATGTCTTCTTCAGAAATGCCCTGAGGCTTCATAGTAGAGCAAACCACATAAACTCATGCAAGTGTCTATTTGGATCTTCTCCGGATAAACCTTGAAACTTAGGCAAAAGATGGATAAGTCCAGATCTGAGCTCAAATCTCCACCCAGCTCTGGTAGGCAATGCTGGAGTACTGAAAAGAAGCATCTGGTGCTGCTAGTTCTTTCATGGTCTTCTGGTGGTCTGCCATCTGATCAACTGAATAGGTGGAAATAGACTGAGTAGGAAGAATACCAAATCCCTCTGAAACACTGAGCTGGCTCCTCTAGCTCTGAAGGTCCTCTCATCTCAGGGTCAAAATCCTCTAGATCACCACCTTAGACCTAGTCATAAAACAAGAACAAATGCAGTACAAGTATAGAGAAAAATGAATCAAATAAAATCAAATCTGAAGATATAGTAGTATGTGCAAAAAAAAAATGGATCAAGAAAAATATAAAATGATCACACAAGCAAAAATCAAACAACTCAACTAGTATTGTCCCCGGCAACGGCGCCAAAAATTTGATGAACCCAAAATGACTGTCACGAAAGTGGGTCTCAAATTTAGAAATTTATAAAGTGCTGGAAACCCTTTTTGCAATCAAAGAAGAAAAGCGTAGTAAAGGGGCCACAGGTCGTATTTTTCCAAGGGCTAGTACAAGTTGTGTGATTCGTGCTCGAGTTTATGTGTCGTAAATGTTTTTGGGTTTCAAATAAAATCTGGTGTTTGGTTTCGAATAGACAAGGAAATGTAATGAAAAGTAAAAGAATTTAACTAAATGAACTAACAAGGAATTTGCAACTAATAGGAAAATTAATCAACTAAAAACACTTAACCAATTTTGGAGAAATGAATCTGATTTCAATTGCAAATTAAATGCAAAGCAATCCAAAGAAAATTGTCCAACACATAACCAATGCTAAAACCCTTACTTGATACAAGTGAAGCTATGAAATTTGATACACAAGGGATACAAGACCCATGTGCCAAGGTTCGAAATTTACTGCAGAAATTGTAACCGATCAACTCAGCTTGGGAAGCTAGGCTATCAGGGATCTAAAGCACAGAATTAAAGGAAGAAACTTCAGGAATGAAGTGCTGGACAGTGCAGAACAAGGAAATACAGAAACAATTCAGAATTGCAGAAAACAGCCCTAATACAGCTCAAACCTAACAAAGCAAGCTAGATATGAATGCATCTTCCATTGTTCAGACAAGAAATAGAGAAACTAAGGTTTACTTGACTCGAAATTATAGCAATTACAACTGAGAATTGACAGAGATTGACACTGAATAATTGCAGAAAGAAGAAAAACTGATACGCATGGATACAAACTGAAACTTTGATGGAATTTCTGAATGGAAATCAAACTAAGATTTAATGTACTGGATTACTTAACTATCTAACTATCTGATTCAAATGCTGTTCTAATAACAAATGAATGCGGAAGCGATATGAAAACACTAAGTAAACTGATCAAAATATTGAAACTGTAAATGGCACGCAGGATACAGGCTGATACAATGAAAACGAAATTGAAATGCAAGCTGTAAACTGAAAATTCACTGAATTTGCATACAATGAATCACTGAACAAGTTCACTAACTAATCTACTTGCAATATAGAACCTAATTGCAGCTGGAAAATTCAGAAACGAAAATGGAATAGCTGATACAAAACAGAACAAGAACAACTTTGCAGAAACTGAAATTACAGCTATGAAAACAGAAAAATTCGATTAAAACTAAGCCTCGATCCTTCCCATGATTCAAGACCACCTTGTTCGTCACGCAAGGGCAAGCCAAGAACTCCTTAATCTCGCAAATCAATGGGAATCAAGCTCCAATGTCAAAACTGCTCGAAACTGCACACTTGCTGGAAATTCCAATTCAAACTCTTAGATCTCAATGTGGAAAGATGCGGTGATGATTTGGAAATCATCTGAACTCATCCTAGAACCCCTACAGATGATTCAGATGCGAGGAAATGGTTGCGATTGAGATCCAAGAGCTCAAAATGCAGATCTGCCGAAACCCTCAAGAAGCTCTGCATCCGGCACAATTTCGAGCTAAAATCGCCATGAAACTCTCCTCCAGAGATCCAAATCTTGCTTCAGGATTGTGATCGAGTCGGCCACGTCTCTGATGGAAGAAATTTGAAAGAAAATGATGCAAAATTGAGAGAGAACGAGCTGAAGAACTGAGGAAGAGAAATGAGGTCGCGACAGATCTGAAAACAAGGCTGAAGCAGTTTAAATGGTTAAACAGTGGACGGCTGAGATTGAATCCGCTTCATCCAACGGTTGATCTTCGTCCGATTTAATTCAAATTTTCCAGATCTTGATCAGAGGTCAAGATCATCATCGTGGTAGCTCGGATCTTCCAGATCTGTAGTGGATGGTTCAGATCACCTTGATCTTTGAACGGACGGTTTATATCTCTCTGATCGTGATCCAACGGCTGGATGATCTCCGATTGAGCTGAAACTCTCAGATCTTGATCTGATCACTTGATTAGACTTAACCCCAGCTCGGATTGATCAAAAGTTCTCAGATGGTCTAGATCTAACCGTTCTTGCATCGGACGGTCCAAATGAATCGAAGCTTGATTACTTGATCCAGTCCACTTTTGACTCAACCTTGACCCAACATGACCTAGGTCCATAATCCTTCCAAGCCTACAAAAGTAGATCAAAAATTTAGTGACAAAACAACCCAAATATAACAAGATTTACAATTAGGTTCAAAAAGGGTATAAATCCTAAAACCTAGGGTGAATCCACAATTACACAAGTAAAATATGGGTCAAACACAGATTTAAGCATATAATATGATCAACAAAATGACACTTATCAACTCCCCCACACTTAAGCTTGAGCGTCTCGCGAAAAATACTAAATATGTATCTCCTAGTTTATTTCCAAACATAAGTAGAAGCAATTGAAAAGAAATTACCTAGGGTTGTTAATTCTCAAAAATCTAAACTCTATGGATTAGTATCTTGTCCTTAAATCAACAACTTATCAAATTCAACCTTCATGATTCATTGAGATAAATTTCACTCACTAATCTCTCAAGGGAAACTCTTGGTGGCTCTCTTCCTAAGTGCTATGTACATGATGAAAATAGAGCTCACTCTTACACACATGCTTCTTGCACTACCATAGGCTTGCTTATTATCTACTCTCTACCATTATTCAAGATTAGAATCAACATCTATAAAAGTTTATTCGAAAGTGAAATGACATATGAAATGGTAGAAATGAAATAGAAACAAAGCAAATAGCGAATTTGGATGAAATGGAAGACTTGGATGTTCAAGGATATTCCTGATGTATTTTGCCCTCCTTTCAGTCCATATAATGAAATCCAAAGTGTGGTAGAGTGAATCTTTGCAATGCCCTTCTAGAATTTGATGAAAAGAATTCCTCTCCTTTGTGCCAAATTTCCATCTTGCGTGCCAATTTTGCTCTTCTCTTCTTCTTTTTGATTTTTCTTTTCTTTTCCTTTCTCTCTAGTGAATTCAATATGTAAATGAGTAAATCTTCAATTTGGATGAGAATTACTTCACTAATCCATTGTGCCGAAACTCATGGATATGCCAACTTGCTTTTGCTTCCTTGTTTTTTTTCAAACTGTTTTTCAAACTGTTTTTTTTATGTTTCTTTTTCGAGCTGCTGACATCCTCATTTCAATTGCAGCTTCTTTTTTATTCCTATCTGATTTCTCAAAACCAATTGCTTCCAAACTCCTCCCAGATCTAGCGCACTCAAATGAAACCGAACTCACTGTTTTTTTTTTCACTTCACTGTTTTTTTCCTTTCTTAATTTGTTGGCAGCTGCACTTGTTTATTTGGACAACTCCACACTTAACTTGTAACCCTTGCAATTCAATGATATTTCGCAGCAATTAACCTCAATAAACAATGGAAAGTTCACTTGAGAATTTAAGCTCAACAAATTCAATTCCATCCATGGCACACTCACTTTCAAGTTGATACAAACTGTTTTGTTTCTTTTTTTTTTCTTCTTCAAATTCCAGCAACCCCTGCACTGATTCAGAAATATACACCTACAATTTAGCTCCTAGAAAAGTAGTCGACACAATTTCATAGCATTTCTTCCATTTTGGCACAAAATTCCTGATTTTTCCTTTACACAGATTTTTTTTCTTTCTTCACTTGTTTTCACTTGGTTCAAATTCTGCACACAATTTCTGCTTCAATTCAAACTTTACAACTTCAATCCAGATTAAGCAAAGAGTTACTGATTTCATCTTCCATAATTCCTACTTGATCCAAACCCTTTTGTGCTACAAACTCCATTGCTTTCAAACTCTTTCTTTTTTTTTCTATTTTTTTTCCTGTTTTTTTTCCTATTTTTTTTTCGTGTGCCATTTCTTCTAATTGAGATTTCTTTAGATCCAATTCACCTCCAATTCACAACTGAATTCCCACTTAAATTTGATACCAAGCTCCACTCCAATTAGCACTTATTGGCTTCAACTCAAAAATGAAATGAACTTTGTTTTTTTTTTCAAATGTTTCCATCACACTAGCCACTCCCCCACACTTAATCCTTTGTCCGTCTCGGGCAAAATAACATCAAAGAACATCCCCCAAACAAACAAGTCCCTAGAAAGCATGGTTAAGAGTAGAAGATAAGGAAAGAAAAATAGAAAAATCATGATTAGTATCAAGAATTGATATGGAAAGGTAAACAATTTATTAGCCTCTATAGATGTGATCCAATCATTGAAATATGGTTTTGAAAGAACCTAAGCAAGTTTTAGAGTACAATCACATGTATGTGTCACAAAAAATAGGGCTAAGCCTCACTAGGTACAAATAATTCATCTCAAGTCCTCAATCAAGAATCCATAGCCAAGTAGTACTCAAGCATCCAAAATTTCATCCATGAGCTCAAATCTAAAGTTTTAACAACCAAATGTAATTTGTTTTCAAAAGACTCTAAATTGCTATGAAGATAGCCTAAAGGGATACATTTATTCTATTCATCAAGGAAACATGCCAAAAAGGTATAAATTGGTATTTATAATGCCTATTTATTAATTCTACTCTACTCATGCATTTATTAGCAAGAATTCATTTTAAAAGGAAATTCTACTTCTAACAAGCATAAAGAGGAAAAAGGCAATGAAAGAAAGTGCAAGAAAAAGTAAACTCCCTTTTATTTCTGGCGGTCGGAGTCTATCTAGAAATAATCTCCATCTTGGTAGTGGAGGAGTAGGAGTAGCTGAAACAATTTCCTTCATTTGCTCAATTTTATTTCGCATCACTCCCCCACACTTATTCTTCACAATAAACTGTCCTGGTGGCCGAAGGTGATTCAAATTCAATAACCACTTCTGAGGTGGAGTGCTATAAGTCAAAGCAAGTTCATCTCCTCCCTCTTTATTCTTTTTGAAAAATCTTCCAGGTGGTTGAAGACTGTCTAGATGTAGAACCCACTCAAGAAACCTCTGGGACCCTACAAAAACATGTAAAACCTTTCTCAAGCGTGCAGGGTAAGATAAAAATGCAATTTCATCAATCTCTACATAACATGTATCTAAAAATGCATCGCATCCAATAAAGTCAATTTTGGGTACCTCAATAAATTTTTCACAAGCATATTCTACATGAGGTATATCAAAAAAAGTTTCACAATCCATAAAATCAATCTCAGGTACCTCTAGAAGTTTTTCACATTCAATTTCAGCATAAGAAATGACAAGAGATTCTTCACAATAAACAACTTCAATTTCAGGTTCTTCTAAAAATTTTTCACAATCAAATTCCATCACAGGTGTATCAAGAAATGTTCCACAGTCAATATAATCAATCTCAGGTACCTCTAGAAGTTTTTCACATTCAATTTCAGCATAAGAGATAGCCAGAGATTCTTCACAATAAACAATTTCAATTTCAGGCTCTAAAAATTTTTCAAAATCAATTTTAGCATAATCTGTCTCAAGAATATCATAACAATGCATAAAATCAAGCTTGGGCACCTCTAAAGAATTTTCAAAAGTATTATTCACAAATGATGTATCAGGACATTTTTCACATGCAAATCTAGACATCTCCCTGAAATTCTCTAAAGGAAAAGAAGAAATACTTACCTGATCGGGATGAAAAATGTCTATTGGATCTACAAGAAATACCTCCATCTCGGGCTCAAGATCTGGTGAACAATCAACTAGAATAGGTGATCCTTGGGTACTTGCTCCAATCATGCAAGTCCCTACACTTTCTGGAAATGGTGGTAGTCCTTGGGGCTCTGTGCAATCCCCTACACCTATAGAATAATCTCCTATGCATGCCTCCTGAGTAATCTCTGCAACAACCTCATTAAAAAGATTAGGGCTATCAAAAACAATATCATCACAAAATACAAAGCAAGAAAAATCAGGTAAATCCTCCTCTGAAACCAACTCTCCTCTCACTATGTCAAATGTACCACCATCATCAATGGTCTGTGCCTCAGCAGTCTCATCTACGGTGTCTATGCTCAGAATAGAACGATTTCCCTTAGGATCCTTCATGGCGTCGAAAATGCTAAACTGGACTACTGTGTCTCCCACCTCCATTGAAAGGGTGCCAGCATATACATCAATTTTAGTTCTTGCAGTCTTCAGAAAAGGCCTTCCAAGGATAAGTGGGGATCTACGTGCAAGGTACTCTCCCTCCATGTCTAGAATGTAGAAGTCCGCTGGGAAAATCAATTCTTTCACTTTAACTAACACATCTTCAATTACTCCTGCCGGGCGGGTCTGACTCCGGTCTGCTAACTGAATCACAACTCCAGTGCTCTGTAGAGGTCCAATGCCAAGCATCTGGAAGACTGTCCTGGGCATGACATTAATAGAAGCTCCTAAGTCAAGCATGGCATCATGTAAAGTGGTGCTTCCTATCTCACAAGATACAGTGAACATGCCAGGGTCTTCACATTTCTGAGGTATGGCGTGGATAAGTGATGAAACATTCTTCCCCATGCTGACCATTTCATTCTCCTTAAGCTTCCTCTTATTAACACAAAGATCTTTCAAAAATTTTGCATATTTAGGAACCTGTTTAATCATTGTCAGCAAGGGTACATTAATTTCAACTTTACTAAAAAGTTTTACCAGTTCATTGTACTCTTTTGCTTTCTCCTCTTCCCCTTGTCTTCTGGTTGGTGTTCTCCCATTTGGAAAAGGCAAAGGAATAGGAACTTCCTCCTCATGAACCGAAATGGGTAAGGTTGATTTTTGAGTTGCTGCCCTGTTTTTTGGAGCTGCTGTAAAATCTGTCTCGGGGCTGTTTTGTGCTTCGTTTTCCACCAAAATTGGAGGATTGCTAGATGAAGAAGTTGGGCACGGGCTAGGGGTGGTATCCACTGAAATGGGAGTGGTTTCGGCACTGATTTGGGCTGGAAGTGAAGATGCTGCCCTGTTTTCTGAAAATTCAGCTCTTGGGTCATTTTGAGTTGATACAACCTTCCCACTCCTCAAATAAATTGCGCTAACATTCCCCTTTGGGTTAGGAACAGCTTGGGAAGGTAGTAGACTTGATCCTTGAGCTTTGCTTTGATTTATGTCATTAGCCATTTGCCCAATTTGTCTCTCAA
Organism: Boesenbergia rotunda; assembly: GCA_024364735.1. Taxonomy (NCBI): domain Eukaryota; kingdom Viridiplantae; phylum Streptophyta; class Magnoliopsida; order Zingiberales; family Zingiberaceae; genus Boesenbergia; species Boesenbergia rotunda. The sequence continues at coordinate 31,505 of JAGFNQ010001952.1, read as the reverse complement.
GATATTGATTGTGTTGTTGTTGTTGTTGGAACATTTGTTGAAACATTTCCATCATTTGTTGCTGATCATTTCCTCCATTTGATCCCCCATAGCCTCCTTGGTTTGAATAGCTCCTTGACTGATTTTGAAAGGATGAAGTAGGCTGAAATTTTTGAGCTTGCTGATTTTGTTGAAAACATGGCTGTTGGGGCTGTTGGGGCTGAAAACTTTGGTTCCAGGGCTGGAAATTTTGCTGCGGTTATTGAACTTGCTGCTGCGGAGGTTGATATGGCTGTGGATAACTCAGATTCCCTTGAAAACCTTGTTGAAACCCTTGAAATGGCTGCTGAAATGATTGCTGGAAGTGCTGATTTAGGGGCTGAAAACTTTGATTTTGGTGCTGTGATTGAGGTTGCTGCTGCTGAACTTGCTGGAAAATTTGTTGGGGTTGCTGTGATTGTTGTTGTGGTGGGCCTTGTTGGCAAAAAAAATTCCCATAACTCAAATTTGGATGATCCCTCCACCCGGGGTTGTAAGTAGGAGAGTATGGATTGTTCCTAACTTGAAATTGTCCCCTAACCAAAGCTGCTACTGACTCATCTTGTTGTAGGTTGGGACATAAATCTGAAGTGTGTTCCTTGCTAGAATAAATACCACATACACTCATCACCATTTGACTTGATTGTGGAGGTACCGAAGGAGTCGCATTAAGTCTTTCCATTTTTAATTCCATTTGCTTAAAAGCCGAGGTGAGCTCCATCAATGCATTCGCAACCTCCTTCTGATCAGTAGGAACTACCTGAACTTCACCCACTCCTCTGGTAGTCAAGGCTCTGCTCCCAAATTGTTGTGAGTTCTCAGCCATATTTGAAATTAGCTCCCTAGCTTGAATTGGCGTTTTGTTCACTAGGGCCCCTCCAGCTGCAGCATTAATCAAAATCCTATCCATCTGTAAGAGTCCCTCATAAAAGTACTGAATCAAAAGCTGCTCGCTGATCTGATGCTGGGGGCAACTTGAACACAGCTTGTTGAATCTTTCCCAGTAGTCATAGAGTGTCTCTCCCACTATCTGCTGAATGCCACAGATACTTTTTCTGATAATTGCTGTTCTGGAGGCTGGAAAATATTTTTCTAAGAAAGCCTTCTTCATGGAAATCCAACTAGACACATGCCCCGTAGGTAAGTAATAAAACCAGTCCTTAGCTGCTCCAGTCAAAGAGAAAGGAAAAGCTCTCAGCTTGATGTCTTCTTCAGAAATGCCCTGAGGCTTCATAGTAGAGCAAACCACATGAAACTCATGCAAGTGTCTATTTGGATCTTCTCCGGATAAACCTTGAAACTTAGGCAAAAGATGGATAAGTCCAGATCTGAGCTCAAAATCTCCACCCAGCTCTGGGTAGGCAATGCTGGAGTACTGAAAAGAAGCATCTGGTGCTGCTAGTTCTTTCATGGTCTTCTGGTGGTCTGCCATCTGATCAACTGAATAGGTGGAAATAGACTGAGTAGGAAGAATACCAAATCCCTCTGAAACACTGAGCTGGCTCCTCCTAGCTCTGAAGGTCCTCTCAATCTCAGGGTCAAAATCCTCTAGATCACCACCTGTAGACCTGGTCATAAAAACAAGAACAAATCACAGTACAAGTATAGAGAAAAATGAATCAAATAAAATCAAATCTGAAGATATAGCAGTAAGTGCAAAAAAAAATGGATCAAGAAAAATATAAAATGATCACACAAGCAAAAATCAAACAACTCAACTAGTATTGTCCCCGGCAACGGCGCCAAAAATTTGATGAACCCAAAATGACTGTCACGAAAGTGGGTCTCAAATTTAGAAATTTATAAAGTGCTGGAAACCCTTTTTGCAATCAAAGAAGAAAAGCGTAGTAAAGGGGCCACAGGTCGTATTTTTCCAAGAGCTAGTATAAGTTGTGTGATTCGTGCTCGAGTTTATGTGTCGTAAATGTTTTTGGGTTTCAAATAAAATCTGGTGTTTGGTTTCGAATAGACAAGGAAATGTAATGAAAAGTAAAAGAATTTAACTAAATGAACTAACAAGGAATTTGCAACTAATAGGAAAATTAATCAACTAAAAACAATTAACCAATTTTGGAGAAATGAATCTGATTTCAATTGCAAATTAAATGCAAAGCAATCCAAAGAAAACTGTCCAACACAGAACCAATGCTAAAACCCTTACTTGATACAAGTGAAGCTATGAAATTTGATACACAAGGGATACAAGACCCATGTGCCAAGGTTCGAAATTTACTGCAGAAATTGTAACCGATCAACTCAGCTTGGGAAGCTAGGCTATCAGGGATCTAAAGCACAGAATTAAAGGAAGAAACTTCAGGAATGAAGTGCTGGACAGTGCAGAACAAGGAAATGCAGAAACAATTCAGAATTGCAGAAAACAGCCCTAATACAGCTCAAACCTAACAAAGCAAGCTAGATATGAATGCATCTTCCATTGTTCAGACAAGAAATAGAGAAACTAAGGTTTACTTGACTCGAAATTATAGCAATTACAACTGAGAATTGACAGAGATTGACACTGAATAATTGCAGAAAGAAGAAAAACTGATACGCATGGATACAAACTGAAACTTTGATGGAATTTCTGAATGGAAATCAAACTAAGATTTAATGTACTGGATTACTTAACTATCTAACTATCTGATTCAAATGCTGTTCTAATAACAAATGAATGCGGAAGCAATATGAAAACACTAAGTAAACTGATCAAAATATTGAAACTGTAAATGGCACGCAGGATACATGCTGATACAATGAAAACGAAATTGAAATGCAAGCTGTAAACTGAAAATTCACTGAATTTGCATACAATGAATCACTGAACAAGTTCACTAACTAATCTACTTGCAATATAGAACCTAATTGCAGCTGGAAAATTCAGAAACGAAAATGGAATAGCTGATACAAAACAGAACAAGAACAACTTTGCAGAAACTGAAATTACAGCTATGAAAACAGAAAAATTCGATTAAAACTAAGCCTCGATCCTTCCCATGATTCAAGACCACCTTGTTCGTCACGCAAGGGCAAGCCAAGAACTCCTTAATCTCGCAAATCAATGGGAATCAAGCTCCAATGTCAAAACTGCTCGAAACTGCACACTTGCTGGAAATTCCAATTCAAACTCTTAGATCTCGATGTGGAAAGATACGGTGATGATTTGGAAATCATCTGAACTCATCCTAGAACCCCTACAGATGATTCAGATGCGAGGAAATGGTTGCGATTGAGATCCAAGAGCTCAAAATGCAGATCTGCCGAAACCCGCAAGAAGCTCTGCATCTGGCACAATTTCGAGCTAAAATCGCCATGAAACTCTCCTCCAGAGATCCAGATCTTGCTTCAGGACTGTGATCGAGTCGGCCACGCCTCTGATGGAAGAAATTTGAAAGAAAACGATGCAAAATTGAGAGAGAACGAGCTGAAGAATTGAGGAAGAGAAATGAGGTCGCGACAGATCTGAAAACAGGGTTGAAGCAGTTTAAATGGTTAAACAGTGGACGGCTGAGATTGAATCCGCTTCATCCAACGGTTGATCTTCGTCCGATTTAATTCAAATTTTCCAGATCTTGATCAGAGGTCAAGATCATCATCGTGGTAGCTCGGATCTTCCAGATCTGTAGTGGATGGTTCAGATCACCTTGATCTTTGAACGGACGGTTTATATCTCTCTGATCGTGATCCAACGGCTGGATGATCTCCGATTGAGCTGAAACTCTCAGATCTTGATCTGATCACTTGATTAGACTTAACCCCAGCTCGGATTGATCAAAAGTTCTCAGATGGTCTAGATCTAACTGTTCTTGCATCGGACGGTCCAAATGAATCGAAGCTTGATTACTTGATCCAGTCCACTTTTGACTCAACCTTGACCCAACATGACCTAGGTCCATAATCCTTCCAAGCCTACAAAAGTAGATCAAAAATTTAGTGACAAAACAACCCAAATATAACAAGATTTACAATTAGGTTCAAAAAGGGTATAAATCCTAAAACCTAGGGTGAATCCACAATTACACAAGTAAAATATGGGTCAAACACAGATTTAAGCATATAATATGATCAACAAAATGACACTTATCAACTAGTCACCCATCTGGGTGGATACCAAGTAAAAATTTCATTGTTAGCATTGTTTTATTCATTTGCATATTATTGTTTCCGCTGCGCTAACGAAATTGTAGAGATCTAAACGAAAAGTGCTATTCACCCTCCCCCCCCCCCCCCCCCCCTCTAGCACGCCAAGACAATCCATCCATATGAAGCTTGGGATAAGCACAACATCTTTTTCTAGCGATCCCTTATGACCTAGATCCCAAGGATGTGTCCCACTTCTCCTATGTCTTTCATATCAAACTGCTTTGATAGCCAGACTCTTACGTCTGATAACACTTTGACATTGTTGTCAATTAACAAAATATCATCTACATAAAGTACAAGAAACACCACAACGTTTCCGTCATATCTTTTATACACACATGACTCATCCGGGCTTTGAGTAAATCCATATGACTGGATTACTTCATCAAAGCGGATGTTCCAAGATCTTGAAGCTTGCTTCAATCCATAGATGGATCGATTAAGCTTGCACACTAGATGCTCTTTGCCCTTTGCAATGAACCCTTTTGGTTGCTGCATGTAGATGGTCTCCTCAAGACTTCTGTTAAGCAAAGCCGTCCTGACATCCATCTGCCATACCTCATAATCCATATAAGCTGCAATAGATAAGAGAATCCTGATCAACTTAAGCATGGCTATCGGCGAAAAGGTCTCCTCAGAATCGATACCCTCTTACTGAGTGTACCCTTTCGCAACATGCCTAGCTTTGAAGGTCTCAACCTTCCCGTCTGATCCTCTCTTTCTCTTATAGATCCATTTGCATCCAATATGGCTTTTACACCATTTGGTGGTTCTACTAGCCCCCAAACATGGTTAGAATCCATCGATTCTATCTCGGAGTTCATTGCCCTTTGCCAAAAATCTGCATCCTTATCTTGGAGGGCCTTGTCATAGGTCCAGGGATCTGGTTCATGTTTACCAGAGACCAAGTCCGAAGACTCTCCCAAAAACATGAATCTTTCATGTTTACCAGAGACCAAGTCCGAAGACTCTCCCAAAAACATGAATCTTTCAGGCTGTCTCACAACCCTCCCACTGCGACGAGGTACTACTTGTGTGTCCTCAGTGACACGCGGTGCAGTGACTTGAGGTGTTTCTTCTTGTACAATTGGTCTTAAGGTCGGAAACTCCCCTCTTAACTCTTCAAGCACTAGTCTACTCTTGGGCTTATGGTTCATCACATAGTCTACCCTCTAAGAATCTAGCATTCGTGCTAATGATTACCTTCTTATCCTTAGGACTATAAAACAGACCACCCTTCGTTCCTTTTGGGTAGCCTACGAACAGACGTACCTCCGTACAAGATTCCCAACTTATCAGTATCTCCCTTCACCACATGTGCTGGACTACCCCAAATACGAACATGTCCTAGACTGGGCTTGGGCCCAGTCCACTGTTCTGTGGGAGTATGAGGGACTGACTTAGATGAGACCAAGTTTAGTATGTACGCTGTCGTTTCCAGAGCGTATCCCTAGAACGAATCAGGTAAGTATGAATAGCTCATCATTGACCTAACCATTCCCATAAGAGTCCTATTCCTTCTTTCTGCAACTCTGTTCTGTTGGGGTGTACCGGGTGCAGTTAGCTGGGATTGAATCCCAGCTTCTACCCGTCTCAAACTCTGCAAAGAGGTACTCGCCACCACGATCTGATCGTAGTGTCTTGTTACTTTTACCTCGATGTTTCTCCACATCAGCCTTGAATTCATTGAACTTTTCAAAGCATTCAGACTTGCGGTGCATCAGGTAAATATACCCATACCTTGAATAATCATCAATGAAAGTGATGAAATATTCAATGCCACCTCTAGCCTGGATTGACATTGGACCACACAAATCAGAATGAATCAGTTCTAGCACATCTTTGGCCCTATACCCCTCAGCCTTGAAAGGCCTCTTGGTTATCTTACCTTCCAAGCAAGACTCACAGGTCGGGAGATCCTCCACCACCAATGAACCCAGGGGCCCATCGGCTATCAACCTCTGAATCCTACTAAGGTTAATATGACCAAACCTAAGGTGCCAAAGATATGTCTGATTCATCTTAGAAGGCTCCTTTCTCTTATTCAAGTTAGATGATGAGCTATTTACTTCAGTATGCATCCTGGGAGTCATTGGTTCCAGAGTGTACAGATTGCCAACCATTGTACCCGAACAGATAATCTCTTTATTTCTTTTAATAACAACTTTATTATTAAAAGCAATAGAATATCCATCCTTTATTAACTTAGAAACCAAAATCAGATTCTTTCTAAACGAGGGTACAAAAAGACAATCTCTCAGAACTAATACTTTATTTCTCTCAAATGATAAATAGAAAACTCCCACTGCAACTACTGCCACCTTTGTAGCATTGCCCATGTAGACCACGATTTCTTCATCCGCTAGCTGTCGGGTTTCCTGGAACCCTGCAGGGTATTGCAGACATGGTCAGTGGCTCCCGTATCTACACACCAGGTACTGGTAGATAGTGTAGGACTGGTGTCGTCAATAGAGGGGGGGTGAATATCGACCGAGAAATCATCGCGGAAATTCATAAAAGTTTTGATCTTTCTACACTCAGAGCGTTAGTGCATCGGAAAATTAAAACAGAAAAATAAAACAAACAATCACAGCAGACACGCGGGATTTATTTACTTGGTTCCCGCCCCCCCCCCAGGGTCAGTACGTCCAAGGCCTATGTACTCGGCGTGAGTCCACTATTGGTCTCCTTTCCGAAATTTCCGGAGGCGGAGAAAACCTGTCTTATAGTTGATAATTACTAGCACAAGTATAGAAAATTAAGTACGGAATAATAAAAGCAAACCGAACAACAGGGATTTGAATCTCAGCCGATCTGGACCTCCGAAGTGTCGCACACTTCCTCCTGGAGCCTCCCGGTCGTAGAGCCTCATCTTTAGCGCGTTGTGGTCGGTCAGAATAATCAGAAGCGCTTTGGAAAGTTGTGTCTGAAGCAGAGGGATCGAAGCCCCTTATATAGGCTTCATTCGGGCGCCTGATACGTTGGGGGTGCCCCTACAGACTTGGTCAAACCTTATCCCCGCGCCGAAATCATCACAGTTGATAGAACCTTTGACCTGGGCGCCTACATGAACTCGGGCGCCTGTATCCTCCCGGGCGCCTGAATGGCATGTTCTGCGTTCCTTCGCAAAACTATTTTTTGCTTCTTTAACTGAGGCGCCCCTATTGATGGGGGCGCCTGATTCCATGGGGGCGCCCCCATTGTTGGGGGCGCCTAGCTTCCAGGCAACCAGGTGTGTTGTGTGTTGTTTCCCTGCTTTGTCTTCCATTCTTGGTACCTGCAAGATACATGAATACAAAGCAAATATACACACAATACTAACCCTAAGGACTTGGTTCTGACTTCGAATTTCCACGAAACCCTAGGTCGAACAGATGCAAGTTCCCATCCCCGAGAATGCGCCTTTCACCTACTCCATTCCAGAGACGGTTGCCACCCCAGTCCTTCGGGTGGACTTTTGCTTAGCCTCCGATACTCCTGGATCTCGAGACGTCCGAACCCTGACCCGTCTCTACTTCTGTCCTTAGTCATCGCTCAGCTAAGTTGCTCAGTCCCTCGGACCAAGACTTCGTGCCCAAACCCTAAGTCCAGGACTTCGGTGCCCAACCCTCGGCCAGGTCTTCATGCCCAATTCCTTGAACCAGGTCTTTGGTGCCCAACCCTCTGTCAGGTCTTCTTGCCCAGTCCTCGACCAAGACTTCGTGCCCACCTTCCGAGCAGGTCTTCGGTGCCCAGCTCTTTGGCAGAACATAGTGCCCAATTCTCGATCAGGACTTATTGCCTAATTCTCCGAACCAGGACTTATTGCCTAGAATTACTAAGACTTTTGGTCCAATTTGTTACTCCTCTCTTAACTCCCCTTCTCTTGTTTAATGTATCACTGACTTAAGTATATTGTCAAACATTAAAACACTTAGAGGAGAACATCATTGATGCAACTTGCACCAACAATCTCTCCCTTTTTGATGTTTGACAATATCTTAAGTTAGATTGGTTGAAAGGGCTAACTTGCACCAACAATCTAAGTACTTTTTGAAAAAAAATATTTTGATTTTCATTGATCCTTCTGGAAGACACCAAAAATTTTCTAACTTAAGCACACCTCTCCCCCTTTGTCATACATCAAAAATTACCAGAAATACTTGAGCCAACAATGAGAACATTTGGTTCTTTATGAAAATACTTAGTATAAGTTTTTGAAATCATAGCGTAAAACGAAGTGCTTAAGTATTTTGAACTCAGAAAACTTAAACAATATTACTTTTTTTGCGAAAATACCATATTTTTGAAAGAATACTATGAGCTTTGAAAGGTACAAATACTTTAAAAATGATTTTTGAAACATGCAAGTACTTTAAAAGATATTATGTACTTTTGAAAGAATAGATTGAGCCTTTTTGGAAAATCTAAATACTTTTGCAATTTTTGACAATCTAAGTACTTTTGAAAAAAAAATATTATGCAATTTTTAAAAATATAGGTACTTAGAAAAATATTAGAATTTTTGAAAAACCTAAGTACTTTGGAAAATATGAATTTTGAAAAATTAAGTACTTTAAAATTATTATGAATTTTGAGAAGTATAAGTACTTTTGAAAAAGATTAGATTTTGAAAAATATAAGTACCTTTTAAAAAAAATTAGAATTTTTGAGAAGTATAAGTACTTGACATGGTTCTTTTTCTAGTCTAACACAATCCTAGGAAATCTTGTTGACTACAAGGATATTTTCCTAAGTATCCTGGAAAATTCTCCAAATTCAAGTAAATACTATTTCTGAACAGATAGGCAAAAAAATCGATAGTATTTTGAAAATATATATAAGTACATTTTGAAAAATGTATGAATTTTTGAAGACATAATATTTTACTTGACTTGGTTTATCTTCTAGTCTGGCACCGTCATAGGAAACCTTGTTGACTATAAGGATATTTTCCTAAGTATCCTGGAAAATTTTCCAAACTCAAGAAAACATTATTTCAAATTGATTAAAACCAGATAAATTTTTGAAGATAATAATATTTTTAAAGAAAAATTATTAAAATGATAGTATTTGAAAGGATACTTATGTTTTCAAAAAGAATTTGAAGATACCGTGCATGAAAACATTTGAAATATTCAATAATTTTTTTAATTTGACCTCCCCCTAAACTTGACCCTGTCCTGGGAAGCTTGTTGACCACAAGTACTCTTCCTCTGAGTCTTTAGGATTTGGTTCAGATCAAAGAGAATTATTTAACAATTTCAAAGATAAATGATTACCAAAAACACTTTTTTGAAATTCTTCTTTTGACTTAGACTCCCCCTAAATTTGACACATCCTAGGAGTCCTTGACGATCATGAAGTGGACCTTCTTCTGTGTCTTTAGGGTTTATCAAAGTCAAAGGAACATGTAATTTTTGAACATATAATTTTTAAAACATAAGCCTTTTTTGAAAACACAAATGATAATGAGTTAAAGCACAGTTTTTGAAAAGTATTTTAAAAAGAAAAACTCCCCATGTACCCGACACCGTTTGACTCTATCTAAGTGCCCTAAGGAACTTTAGTATTGTCCTAAGGGGCTTGTGTCTAATTGTGTGAGTCAAACAATTTTCAAAAGGGTATAATTTTTGAAAACATATCATATATTGGCAATCAGACAAGCATGAAATCCATAAAAACTTTATTATGATGAAGCACTATTTTGAAAGTATGTTTTTAGAAAAATATTCTAACAATTTTGAAAACCGTTTTAAAAAATATTCTTCAATTTATTAGTCCTTTGCATTTCACCCATTCTAGATGTCTCAATACAACAGGCATGGTTGCCTTATGGGTGCATTGTGAGATGCTTGAATCATTTTTCTTAATTTGTTATTAAATCTAAGATTTAATTGAACCTTGTGTTAGATTCAAATCTAACAATAGTAAAATGAATTTGATTTTCAGTAATTGGCTTCCAGGTCTTGGCGAGGCACTAGGCCTTCTTTGGCCGTAGCCTTATTGGATCATAACCCTTTCCTTGACAAAGCCTTTTATAGAAAATTCATCTTCAAGTTACTTCTTGAAAGATTTTGGTCTAACTAGTTTAGGTTTTGGATCGGTAGCTTCGCTAGTTCCCAAGGCTGCTAGGCACCTGACGATGGCTGTCAGGAAACAAGTCTGGCGAAGGTTCTGGCAAAAACCAAGTCCTGGCGAAGGCTGCTAGGCGAAACAAGTCTGGCGAAGGTTGCTGGCGAACCAATCTGGCGAAGGCTGCTAGGCGAAACCAAGTCCTGGCGAAGGGCTGCTAGGCGAAAACAAGTCTGCAAAGGCTGCTAGGCAAAAACAAGACTGGAAGGGCTGGGCAAAGTCCAACTGAAGATCGGTTGCACCAGGTAAACTCTCCGAGAGGAGTAGGTGAGGACGCGTTCCCCTTGAGGAACATTAGGCGTCGGTTCAACCTAGGGTCCATTTTGGAGACCAAAGTCAGAACCAAGACAGCTAAGGTGTATAAAATTATGTTTTGTTGTGTTTTGGACTAACCCTGATGCAGACCAAGGGACGTGTGTCTGCAACTCAGAGAGCCTCAAAGAGTGAGCAACAGCTGAGTAGGCGCCCTAAGTGTCCAGGGCGCCCTCAAGATGACCAGAACCAACAAGCAAATGGCTTCAGCGCTTACTGGCAAGCGCCCTCAGCAGCGAAGCGCCTTCGTCAGTGAAGGCGCCTTCAGCAGCCAGGCGCCTCCAGCTCTCTCTCTGCGAAGCCTAACTCAATCCAGCGGAGACCGGTCAACCAAGGCCCTCAGCGACCAGGGCGCCCCAGAGTCAACCTCATCCCTTCCGTGCGATAACTCTGACCGAGCGAAGCACGGATCGGTGACCTGCAGGCGCCCTCGACGACCAGGCGCCCCTAGGTGCTAAAACACCCTCGACCCTAGCTTCATTCACCTTACTTAGGTTGATCAAGTTTTTTTTTTTTTTTTTTTTTTTTTTTTTTTTTTTTTTTTTTTTTTTTTTTTTTTTTTTTTTTTATTCATCTCACCTCCACCTAATACTAGGTTGATCAAGTTTCAATTATTCTTTTTCCTATAACCATTCTAATTTGTGCATAAAATTAAAAGTGAATGACATGACATATATTTTAAGAAAATTACATATGCATGGCATGACAGTTATGCATGAGTCAAGCAATTCAAATCATCTTATTTAAGTTTCTAAAAATGTATCAAATTCCCGATTTGATACATATCGTGTGAACCCGCGAATATGTCAACCCACTTTGACATATTTAATTTTATTAAATTTATTTTTGCAGTTTGGATAAGATTTTATTTTAGTTCGAATTTAAGTTATTTAAGATTTAGTTGGATTAATTGAATTAATTTAAGTTTGAATTAATTAAGATTTAATTGAATTAATTTAAGTTTGAATTAATTAAGATTTAATCGAATTAATTTAAGATTGAATTAATTAAGATTTAATCGAATTAATTTAGGTTTGAATTAATTAAGATTTAATTGAATTAATTTAAGTTTGAATTAATTAAGATTTGAATAATTAAGGTTGAAATGATTAATTAATAGTTGTGGGTTTAAGTTCATAATTTTCATTATTTCGAAAATTTCTGACTCATCCACTATTTCTTCTCTATTTATCCTTTCAAGTTTTTCTAATAATTTTAATTTATTTGAATCTTTGTGATTTTTATTGACTATGGCCTTAATCTTAGAAAATTTCATATCCACCTCATCCTCAAAAATCACATCGTTGAGTATCCTCAAGGTAGGTGGAGTAATTTGGGCCACTAGTTAGAGTTTTCTAATAATCTACTATATTATCTATAACTAAACTATTATCTAAAAGAATTTCATCTTCAATATCCTCAAAATTATCCTCAGAAATAATATTTTCAAGCATTTCAAAATTAACTTCTGGATTATCCTTAAGATTTTCAAAATTAATTTCTGGATTATCCTTAAGATTTTTAAATTTGAATTCGGAATTATCCTTAGGATTTTTAAATTTGAATTCGGAATTATCCTTAGAAATTTTAGAATTAATATTTGGATTATCCTTATGATTTTCAAATTTGAATTCGGAATTATCCTTAGGATTTTTAAATTTGAGTTCAGAATTATCCTTAGGATTTTCAAATTTGAATTCAGAGTTATACAAAGGATTTTCAAATTTGAACTCATAATTATCTAAAAGATTAAAATTGTCAGAATTTTCAGTATTAATTTCAGTAATTTTATCAGATCTAATTTCAGAATTAACAACGGTAAAATTATCAGATCAATTTTCAGAATTAAAATTAATTTTATAGATTGATTTATTGATATTGATAATTAAATAGTTAATTTTTGATAGTTTATTACTGTCTACATTATCTAGTTGATCATGCAAGACAGTAATTTGCCTATTTGGACAATTTAATTTTTCAGTAAAATTATCTAAATAATGTACATAAGAAAGTGCAGGAGATTTAAAAATTTTCGGAACATAAATTTTATGTACCATTGCCGGACACTTACAATCTCAGTGGGTATATAGATAAATATGCAAGGTAAATAAATAGCTATACAAGCTATAAAGACTCCTACCCCAAATCATAATGTAGGAGATAACTCTCTCATCTCCTCGTATCACTGGAAGGAAGAAGGATCTCGGCCTGCTATCACACTCCGGAACTACTATCCATGAGCGACCGAGTAGAGCAGCATAGAGCAACTTCACACACCCATTGATATCCACTAATCCTTGAGAAATTATGTGTGCAAATAATGGTGTAACTGGTGATGGGCTCAAACCATAAGGGAGTCGATGACCGCAAGTATGCAACAATATAGGATTGGTGCATGACACTAACACATGCAACACCTACCAGATCATCATCCATAACTCAACACGACATGCATAGGTGGCAATCATGAGTCATGACCTACAAATAAACTACTAGATATACATGCAAGTATAACCAATGATCAACTAATGTTAGGTATAATGTGACATACCAATATATCTATGCACACATATGTATTGTATGGAGTAAGAGTATCAAGCAACAAGACTGTAGAGATTTAAATTTGATCATCTCAAAGGTCAAACAACAAATATCAAGCAAAAAAATAATAGGAGCAGATGTAAGGTAAATAACCTACTGCAATAAAAAACTAGCCATGCATAAGGTAATGCAGAACTATATAATCAAGCAAGAAGTATCCGCCTCAAATGAAAATACTCGTGATAGAAGAGAACCCCCATTAAAATATCCGTAAGAACATATTAAATTATATTATCAAGCAAGAAGTGTCCTATATCAAAGGACATATTAAATTAACTATTTATACAAATAGAAACTAGCTAACAAGTCCCTAAACCGTATTAGGGTTAACTAAATCATATTATTTCATTTACATCTAATTAAATGATAGGCTCGTAATTACTCCGTGTAATTATTTCATTTTTTTTTGGAAAAGATTCTAAGTCTTGAAAAATAATTTTTTCAAACCCCGCGAACCTTTGAAAAATCTAGGGGGAGATTCCTTCCAGGGGAGGAAATGAAATTGGAATTTTACCTGTTTTTGTTTAAACTTAACTTTTGAACCGGGTTGCCATAAATCAAAAAGGGGGAGATTGTTGGTGCAGGCAGCACCTAAGTCGAACCTGAATTTTGATATTGGCAAAGGGTTCAAAAGTTAAGATGTTATTTTGGTCTAATATGCTCACTGAGTGTGCAGGAAAGAAGCCCTAGGTACACTAGGCACGAAGTCCTGGTCGAGGATGTTTGGGCAATCGACCCTGAGATGATCTGGAGGATCATGATATTTTGATGTGTGGGCAATATGGTTAAGTTAGGATGTGTGTTGTTCTCATATGTGTACATGAGTGTGCAGGTGTACAGGTACACATGGACTTGGTTGATGTCTTCAGGTGAAGGATGGCATGGAGGTAAGCTGGAGGCTTACGTGCGCATCCGAGGGACCATTGGATAGCAGGGATGATGAGCCGAGGGATGCGGACTTCGAGGCGTACGTGAAGGATGGCATTGAGGCAAGCGGGAGGCTTGCGTGCGCATCCGAGGGACGAGGGCCAAAGATGAAGAGGGCGTGAAGGCAACAGTCAAGGCTGCTGGAGAAGAGTCAACTGAGTTGTAAGGGTCTGAGTATGTGTGTTTATACTCAGGGGTTATGCCAGGAGGGTTTGAGTGCGGAGAGACTTGTACTCAGGAGTAAAACCCTAGGCTTAAGTGTGTCCCAGTCGACTGGCCCAGGGGCAGTCGACTGGTATACGCTGAAACAGGCTGGCAGATTCGAACGTTATGCTATAACGGTCAAATCTGAGTGGGACCAGTCGACTGCACCAGGGGCAGTCGACTGGTAGCGGCTGTTTCAGATTCGAGCCCTATTTAAAGAGGCTCGTTTCCTACTATCGAACTTGACGAAACTCGCTTGGGTAAAGTGAGTTAGTAGTCTATTATGATTAGAGAGCGTCCGAAGTGTTGTGGCAAGGTTTCTCCACCCACAAGGAGCAACAGATCTAGCCGGAGGTTATCCGGGGGTTAATCCATCGAAGGATTCTTGGATTAGTCACCCGACCGGGGTGGATACCAAGTAAATCAGGTTGTTAGCATTGTTTATTTCTTATTTACTTTGCATATTATTGTTTCCGCTGCGCTAACGACTTTGTAGAGATCAAAACGACGAAAAAGTGCTATTCACCCCCCCTAGCACGCCAAGATGATCCATCAGTTGGTATCAGAGCTAGGACCGCTCTTGATTGGAATAACCGCCAAGGGAGCAAAGCAAAGCTAGAGGGAATGATGGAGGATAAGCTAGGGGACGATATAAACTCACCACCACCATACCAGCATGAAGATTTTGAGTATTGGAGAGCTAGGATGAAAATGTGGCTTGGCATGGATTTGGAGTGAATAATGGTGATAGAAGACTCATTTGAGACCCCTAAGGACAAGCATGGAAAGAAGCTCCGCCCTAGATATTGGACCAAGGAGCAACAAGAATAAGCAAGGGCCAATGAGAAGGTAATCAATATTTTGGTTAATATCTTGCCTACTAATATTTTGGGTGATGTAGAGAATTATAAAAATGCATATGAGTTGTGGAATAAATTGGAAAAGTGTCGTAAGAACCCTACACAAACTCAAGGAGTAGAGGAGCCTGAAGAAATAAGCTCAAGTGTCCAAGAAACCCAAAGAGAAGGAGAATTATCAAGTGATGAGGAGGAATCAAGTGAAAAAGAGTCTTGTTCGTCAGCAGAAAAAGAAGAAGTATCAATATCAAGAATTGAGGGGGAGGAGAGACCCTTATCCCCACTAGAGCAAGAGAAGACTCCCACCTCCACCAAAGCTAAATCAAGAGACCATATTATATGCTTTGGTTGCAATAAAAAGGGGCACTACAAGGACATGTGCCCACTAGGTAAAAAGGAGGTAACATCTAAGCCCAAATTCATTCCATTTAAATCTAATATGGGTTGTAGGAATGAGGAAGCTCAAAACAAAAGAAAGAGAATTCGATGTTTCACATGCGGGGAGCTCGGGCATTATCATACAAAATGTCCAAGAAGTAAAGAGCTTAAGAAGATGGAGCACCTTAGGAAATGGGAAAAAGGAAAAAGGAAAAGGAGCACTCATCAACGGGGAGCCCCAAGGGTAAGGGAGGTAACCTCTGACTCTACTTATGTTTCAAATTTGTCTATGAATGCTCAAAATGTCCGTTTGAATGATAGAATTGACAATGATTGTGTGCCCATGCGTGTTTTTGGTTTTAAATATCATGATAGGAATAGAAATAATTTTGTATACCAAAATACCAAAAATTCTATGATGCATGATAAATCTAGGATATCTAGGAATAAGGACCAAGGCATAAACTCTAAGAAAGGGAGAAATATGTCCAGAAAAATAGGTAGACCTAGAAATGATCAAACTAGATCTAGTGATCCTAAGGTTAGGATGTTAGAAAAGGAAAATCAAGTGTTGAGAGTAAAACTTGATCAGTTAGAATGAAACCTAGGAAAAGTCATTCAAGGGTCCAAAAGATTGAACATGATATCAAAGGACCAAAATAATAGGAACGGTAGGTCGAGTTTAGGATACCACCCTAGGAGGGCTAATGTTGATAAAATGGTATATTCAAGGATGCCCTACAACTATGGTAGAGAAAAAGTCAAAAATGACAAGGAAAAGCCATTTAAAGGAAAAGAGAAGAAATTGACCAAGAAAAAGGTCTATAGTGTTAAGAGAGTGATAGTGGAAGGTCAAGAAGCACCGGTGTGGTTTGCCTTTGTAGAAGAGTTACCTAGGGAGGAAATTAGGGCTAGGAGCTCAAGGGAAAGCTCTGGAAGTCAAAATGGGTTCCATGGTCAATGGATCTCAGGTGGTTTCCTTCTAGGAGATTGAATAGAACTATAGAGTGTGCCAAGAGGTTCAAAAGGCTAAGGTTTGTCTTAATCCTAGAAAATTGGCTCACTAAAGGGAAAATTATGGAGTAGAAGGTGAAATTGGGATTTTAATTGAGACAAATCGGTTTTAATGCCTAAATACCATATAACCTGATGCTATGAATGGATTATTGATGAATATGGGAAGGAGCATCAGAGTGAGGTCAAAATTAGAACTTTTGGGAAAGGTTTTATGATACATTTTAGAGAAACTCAAAGTGTGTACCAATCTTGGGATTTGGGATAACTTTGACTGGAATTATATTTTTCCTAGGTAAATATAGGATCCACAAATCTCCCCACAAGAATTCATAATTTTTGAGAATTTGTGGAATTAGTTAGACATTTCTGAAGTTCGGGTTGAGAGGCTGAAAATCAGATACCAGTCGACTGCCAGAAGGGCAGTCAACTGCGAAAACCCACAGAATGTAATTACACTCTGGCCCAGTCGACTGCCCCAGGGGCAGTCGACTGGTACGCGGGTTTTATAAAAGACAAGGGCGCGCCGGGGAAAGCCAAACTCTAGGGTTTTGGCGATTTCCTGGCGACCTTCACCTCTCCTAAGCTCCTCCTTCGATCTTAAGCCCCTCCAAGCCCTAAAAATCCTTCCTAAGTCATCCTCCAACCTCGATCTACTTCCAAGGGTTTGTTGAAACCTCTCTTCTTCAAGCCACACTCTCAAAATCAAGTAATCATGAGGAGAATGAAAAGGTATTACGTTTTAAGGTTTATTTTTCTCAGTTAAACCATATTTTGGCACTAACATGGTATTTTCGCATGATTCTTTGATGTTTTCCTGTTTGGGGGGGTTGTCTTGACATGCATGGGTATGTATGGTGTTTAGAATGGCCTCTAAGAGACCTAGGGGTGAGGGATCATCCCGACAAGGTCAGGGTGAGTCCAGGTTTAGGTCCCTAGAGTGTAAGAAGTGTTTTAAAGAGAATGAATTTGTGGTAATGAATTACAGATATCTGAACAAGACTTTCTTTCAAGAAAAGTCCCCTCAGTTAGCTGAAATGATCACTCATTTTCAGCTGGATCAGCTGGTTTACTGCCAGCATGACATAGATATTAACTTGTGTACAGAGTTTTATGCAAATTTGACCTGTATTGACTTGATAGCAATTTGTATGAGTCTCGAGTTGCTGGTGTTCCTATTCCCTTCTCTGTCATGGGTTTAGCCGGGTTCCTACAGTGCAGGGCGTCCAACAATGCATCTGTTTACTTTCCTACTATTGTTGAACCCTTAGAGTTTCCTGGAGTCACAATTGATCAGATTTACATGCATTATTTCAGGAGACATAGGAATGACTCAGAGCGTCTTTTTGATGCTAAACCCATGAGACCGTTTAGCCATGTCTTGTATAAGGTCGTCGTCGAGTGCATCTTGCCTATTGTCACCAAGGGGAGGTCTAAGGTCAGACTCCCACATTTGGTGATGATGTATGCTTTAGAGAGGAGGTTGGACATTGATGTCTCTCTACAGGTCTTTAGTGCCATCTATCATTCTTCCCATAGTGTCAATGGGAAATATATATGCCCTTCTGCCATATCCTGACCGAGTTTTTTCATTTACGTTTTGGTATCCATGTGGGTAGAGGTCAGGTTAGACACCTGTCAAAGGACTATGATCAGATTGGCACACGCTAATTGTCCTTGGCAGGTATTGAGTGTAGACAGGGGACATTTGATTGGAGGGAGCGCCCGGAGGCCGCTGACGCAGATGAGGAGCCCACCAAGCTGGTCACACGTGCAGAGTTCACCCAACTTCGATCAGAATTCCACGAGCTCCGTGAGGATGTTCACACCATCCAGGGGGTGTCCAGAGTCTCCAGCAGAGCCAGACAGAGACTCAGAGGGAGGTGCACGGCCTCACAGAGTTCTGCCAGGGATTCATGACCATGTAGGAGGACATGTATAAGATGATGCAGCGGTGGCAGTTAGCATATCAGGGTCCTCCTCCTCCTCCTCCAGGCGACGAGATGTAGTCAGTTTGACTTGGTGGTTTCAATGTTGAGAGTGGTATCATTAGTTGATGTATTATACCTCTCAAACATTTTCTAGTTTGCGGATTGTATTTATTTGGATGACTTCAGGGCATTCGCCCTAGATACTCTTTCAGGCCTTATGTCATGGTCATTTCTGTGTTTCTTGTATGAAACACCTAGGTATTACTTTAGTTTGCAGATTTATGACATGTGACTTGCTTTATTACTTTTCTATTAGCTTATTGAAATTTTACCATGACTAGATGCTGTTTTGAAACTGCTTGAAAATTTTTAAGTGTTAATGGAGGTTGCTTTTGTGATCCTTGTATATGTGCTCATGATATGGTTTTTGAAATTTTATGTTGTTATATTATCTAATATGGGATTAGGTTGGCTTAGTTAGGGGCTGGTTTTATCATCCGGTCTACAATTGAGCTATATTTTGAATTTAGCTATTAATTCATATAGTAGTAGCTAAATAACACCTACCGATGTAGGTCCTTGATTGGTTGCGGACCATTGGACAGGAGGTTCTCTACGTATACGGACTTCTACTTTGAGACGGGTACCTCTGACTTATCTCTTTAGATACTGTCTTACTATTATGCATAGTTTGTTATAGATAGCAGTAGGTTTCTATGCTATACCTGCCTTTGTATATCATGATCTGATATCTGTTGCTTACTCTTCTTAGATGATTCCTATTTAGTTCCATACAGTCTCGTTATCTGTCTTGCGTGCTTATGTGCACAAATATAGTAATAGGTCACTTTGTATCTGTAGTTGGATTGATTCCTAGATATACCTTACATGGATACCTAGGGTAAAATGGTTAGATCTGGATATATGTGTTAGACCTATACCTTTCCTATCAGCGTATGGTTGAGGATCTGGTTAGTGAAGAGGGTGTTGTTAGCATACTTTACCCTCTAGGTTGTATACTGAGTTGTAGGCTCTGTATGATTGCATACTGGCGATCATCGACTCCCCTAGGGTCTGAGCCCGTCGCACAGTCAGTTTCCTGTATTGATTGAGCTATTAGCACGATGCTATTATCATGATGGAGACCATCGGCTCCCCTGAGGTCTGAGCCTGTCACCAGTCATACTGCGTCATACTTGCATTGCCACGAGTGCTGGGCAGCATATTTGCATAGCCACAGGTGCTGGGCTACATATTGCATCCGCCATAGGTGCTAGGCGTCATATTTGCATAGCCACAGGTGCTAGCTACATATTGCATTGTCACAGGTGTTGGGCATCATATTTGCATAGCCACAGGTGTTGGGCTACATATTGTATCCACCACAGGTGCTAGGCGTCATATTTGCATAGCCACAGGTGTTGGGCTACATATTGCATTGCCACAGGTGCTGGGCATCATATTTGCATAGCCACAGGTACTGGGCTACATATTGCATCCGCCACAGGTGCTAGGCGTCATATTTGCATAGCCACAGGTGCTGGGCTACATATTGCATTGCCACAGGTGTTGGGCATCATATTTGCATAGCCACAGGTGCTGGGCTACATATTGCATCCGCCACAGGTGCTAGGCATCATATTTGCATAGCCACAGGTGCTGGGATACATATTGCATTGCCACAGGTGCTGGGCATTATATTTGCATAGCCACAGGTGCTGGGCTACATATTGCATCGCCACAGGTGCTAGGCGTCATATTTGCATAGCTACAGGTGTTGGGCTACATATTACATTGCCACAGGTCCTGGGCATCATATCTGCATAGCCACGAGTGTTGGGCTTCATATTGCATCCGCCACAGGTGCTAGGCGTCATATTTGCATAGCCACAGGTGCTGGGCTACATACTTGCATTGCCACAGGTGTTGGGCATCATATCTGCATATCCACGAGTGTTGGGCTTCATATGTTGTAGGCGACAAGTGTTTGGCTTCTCTATCCAACCATGATTGGTTGGCTTATCTATTTCTTGTTCACTCGACCGCCGGTCTGGTGGTGGATGAGGTGCGTATAGATCAGATCTTTGCATCGGGTGTATAGGATGCATTGCACCTTTATAGGTGCTTGTTGTGTTTGAGCATTATATATATTTGACATGCCCTTACAGGTGACATACACATTTGGATTGTATATTATTCTTGAGGTTATATAGGGGATTGATTACACCTATCTGTAGGATAGACGGATTCTGTATGTATTCCCCCTTAGTCTTCAGTTATGCTTTATCCTCTATATTCGAGACTGTATCAGCATGATTCTTATTGTTATTTATAGCTTGTTGTGCATATATGTTTCTGGTATCCGCTGAGTTTATTTAACTCACCACCGTTGCCTATATTTTTGTTTCCAGGTTGATTGGTCTCCAGGAGAGCCCCAGTTGCCAGTTCCAGGTCCCTATGACTCCAGTGATGGGTGCTTCTGCGTAGTCATGTTTCCTTTACATCGTACTATTCGGTTTGGATTTGTTTTATGTCATAGAACTTGTATCACATTTTATTTGCCTTGGTATTGTATTTTTGAGTCCTCTGATGGACTATGTGTTTGTTGTTTTGTTGTAAGTCGGACCGGTCCATAGTCAGGTATGGTTTATTTTGTGTTATGCTTATTTTATGTCTTGGTTTTGAGGCCTGAGGCCAAATTATTATTGTGTGTGTTGTTTGTATATGTAAATTGTCCGTCGGACAGGGGAGATGCTGTCTGATTTTATATTGGAATAGCGACTCCTGGGTCTCGGGGCATGACAAGGCAAGGGACTGATAACATGATCTTCCATGTAACACCATACACCATGTTATTTATAATGCGTAGTAACGAACTTTTATGCATGTACTAATATGAACAAATACCTAGTGTTGTTGTGATTCTCTTTTCAAAATAAAGATGATCATATATAAAAGAGGCAAGTCTTTCAATATACACATCTTACAATCTCCCACTTATACTCAAAGACATTGCTTTTCTAAAAATGTCATACATCTGACTCCCTGATCCTCCACATGCCTAAAGCTCTCGCTATCAACGCCTTAGTGAAATGATCTCCCAGGTTGTCCTCTGATGTAATCTAGGCAACAACAGCTTTTCCTCTCCTAGGTGGTACTTGGGTCTATGTGTTTACTCGCCTTATGAGCTCGTGATTCTTTTGAGTTTGTAACTGCACCATTATTATCACATTATAATGTGATTGCTCTGAGCAAACCAGGAATCACATCGAAGTCCATCTTGAGGTTCCTGAACCATATAGATTTCCTAGCTGTCAAAGAGATTGCCATCCATCCAGCATCCATGGTGGAGTCTATCATGCAGCCGCTACGCGACACTCCTCCAAACTATGGTTCTACCTCCTAAAAGTAAACACAAAACCCCGAGGAATACTTATACTTGCCCCTATCCGACTGGAAATTTGTATCCATATAACCCATAGGAGATTGGTGTGCCCGGTAAACATCGTATAGTCCTTAGTCCTTGTCAGGCACTAATATATGCTTATACCTCAATCCAATTTCCTTGACTTGGGTTACTCCGATATCTGCTAACCATGCCCACGGCAAAGCAGATATCCGATCTCATTTTTAGCATACCTGAGGCTTCCTTTAGCCGACGCTAAAGGAACCTCCATTACCTGCTCTATCTCCTTTGATAATCTAAACATATCTCCATAGATAGAGTAGCTCCACAGCTGAAAACTACAAAACTTTTCTTGGAGGTTTTATGCTAAAACGAGTTAAGACACTGTCTCTCTATGAAGCTTGGGATATGTAGGATGTGTATACTGAAAGTCATGATTTCTTTATATGAACATCTTATTTTGAAAAGAGAATCACACTACACTAGGTGTTTGTGTATAATAGTACATACATGAAGTCCCATTACTTTACATTGTAGACAACATGGTGTGTGGTGTCACACGGAAGATCATGTTATCGGTTCCTTACTTAGCATAAATAGCGGCCCACAATCGAGATGGAATTGGACAACCCATCGGGATGGTTGTAGTGTAATTAGGTGTGGTTGATCTTGACCATACAATTACACTATTGTGCTTTGAGTACATTGGGTAGGACCAAAACCCGAGGTTATCCGATTTGTACTGACTTGATAATTGGATAGGACCTCAAGATATTATTATGGAGTACGATCCCTTAATCTCGAAATAATATCGGGCATATATTATTAATTATTGTTTCTTTGATTTATCAATGGGCGAGATCTATTCTGTTAGATCGACAGACCCGGTAAGTTGGGAAATAATATTAATAATATGATGTGCCGATGATTATTGACAGAATCCGTATCCTGGTGAGTCAGGATGATGATGCCCCCTTGATGAGCTCAAAAGGTTCATCGTGCCAAACCCTGCAGGTGGATTTGATACGACACGTTGATAAGGTTGAGTGGTACTAATCAACGATCCAGAAGTTAATAAATGTAAATTATCAGTAATTTAATTAATTAACGGGCATGCGCGATTTTAAACACGAGGGGATGGACGACTCGTAATAAGTGGAGCCCATATGTAAATATGGGAGTTGGTGAGGTAAGTCAATGAGGGCCCTTTAGTGGAATGGATCCTCATTAATGGATCGGGTTTGGATCCATTAGCAGGCCAAGATCCAACTCCTCCTCATGGTCCCTGCCGTAGCCCTATAAATACCCCTTAGTGGCAAAGAACCAAGACGATGGTTTATTTTGGTAGAACACAAGGACCCTAGCCGTCTTCCTCTCCTATCCTCTTCCTCTTCCTCCTTTTTCATTCTCGCTAAGGAGCGCTGCCGTGATGTTGCGCTTGGACGCGCTGCCGTGAGGCAACGCCCGAGCGTGCTGCCTTGAGGCAGCGCTTGGCTGCCTCGGGACCGCTGCCTCAGTGGCAGCGGGAGGCGCCGCCTTGGCTGCCTCGGGACCTCTGCGTCAGAAGCAGCGGGAGGCGCCGCCTTGGCTGCATCGGGACCGCTGCCTCAGTAGCAGCGGGAGGCGTTGCCTACCTCAGAGGCAGCAGCAGGCGCTGCCTTGATGCAGCGCCTGGCTGCCTCGATCCCGCTGCCTCAGAGGCAGCGGCAGGTGCTGCCTTAGGCAGGCGCTGCCCCCAGCGCCCGGCGGGCGCTGCCATGTGGCAGCGCAAGTGCCGAGGCGAGGCGGTGCTGCCCTGCCTTAGGTAGGCTCTACCGTGAGGCAGCGCCAGTGCCGAGGCAGCGTGGATTCTAGGGTGAGACACCGTCTCGCTTGTAACGACCCGGAAAATTTTCTCAATATTTTCTTTAGAAATATTGATCATGCCTAGATAGAGTCTCAAGGAGCATGAGGATACTAGTATGAACCTTAGCATGATTATCCATGATTTTCCCATATAGATTAAGAAGCTAAGTAATAATGGGTCTTACATGGGCCCTTCTAATACCATGGCTATTAAGGGACCTTAGGTAAAAATTTTATCAAGAATGGAAATAGATTTTAATTAGAAATATTAACATGAGTCTTAGTGGGCTCTTATATGGGCCTTGGCAAAAATAATTATAAAAGTAATAAAAAAAATGCATGCACCAAGGATTGAACCTTAGACCTAGTGTATCACCATGCATGTACTAACCAATTCACCTAGCAAGGGAGTGCTATTAGGGAATGGAGAGGATTTTAGTTAAGGTTTAAGGAAGTGAAGGGTCACCATGAGAAGAGGCACCATGCCCCTTCATTTGCCCCCTTCACTTAGTATAAAAGAGAGGGGAAGGGAAGAGACAACTTATCACTTAAGTTATTGTTTTCTTCTTCCACCAAAGCTCCTTCTCTTCCTCTTCTTCCTCCTTCTAGCCGAAAACCTACAAAGGGGTTTCCCCTTGGAGAAGCTTCACAAGAAGACTTATTCTTCAAGATCCAAGGGCTTCCTATAAGACAACAAGGACTAGGGGTGGTCTAAGGTCAAGGAGGTTCTCTTTTTGCTTCTCTATTCAAGGTTATAATCAAGATAAACCAAGGTAAAACTCCTTCACCTATGGTATAATGGTTTTTCCTTGATGTTTATCATGATACGAAGTTTTGTTGGGTTCCATGTTGGGAAAACCATGAACTTGACACCCTATAACTTTCGGCCAAGGTAGGTTTTGGAGTTGGGATGATGTTAAAACCTCATTCATGTTTCCTAATGTTTCCTTAAGATAAATAAAGAGGGTATGGTGAGTGGTAGAATTTTTGAAGCACCAAAGGCCCTTGGTAACTTTCGGCCACCACCATGGGTTCATGGTTAGGACTAGATCTAACTCTCCAAGCATGTTCCTTATGGTTCCTTAATATACAAGGGATGTTAATGGTGAATTGTGTAAATTTTACATGCCCTTGTGCCCCTTGCAAGTTTCGGCCAAGACATAATATAGGGCTAAGAGCTAGGGTTAACTCTAATCATGGGTTCTAATGGCTCCTATGGTATTATTTATATGGTATTAGATGTTAATTGGGAGTTTTATGAATCCTCCCATGTGCTTGTGACCTTATAGGGTTTCGGCCAAGACCAAGATGTAGGGCTAGGAGTTAGGGTTAACTCCAATCAAGGGTTCTAATGGCTTTCTATGGTAGTGTATGTATTGTATGTGAATAGGTTCAAGGATGTTGTATGGTCTTTGGTAATGTCCAAACCCTAAGTTTATATGTCATGCATTATGACCTTGTATGTTATGTTATGTATCATGTTCTAGTAGGATTTATTTATGAATGTCTCCCACCATATGTTATGAACACATGTGTCGTGAGGTAGGTAGAAGTATGCATGCGTTAGGATAAACACTTTGGACATATGTATAAGATAGTTATGTAAACTTATTCATGATTATGTTGAATGTTATGAACCTAGATGGTATGTATCATGTTCATATGAATCTTACCCATGCATGTTTTATGATAGATACCATGATCATGTATGATATATGATATGTACCATGTATGTAATGCATGCTTACCTGAGGTACCGTGATCATGCGAGCTTTATGAACTAAGATGATGTTTATACCTCAGGACATAATTATGTATGTATGTCATGTCTTATGAATGAAAATGATGAATGAAGATAAGGTTCATACCTTCGAGGCATAATGATGATGTTATGCATTAAGTATGAATGATGAAATGTTAAGTATGCTTTATACCATGCCCCATGTAAAGGCGGTCTCCAAGATAGAGGATGTCACTATCTGATATTCGAAACTCTGAATTTTCTGCCTCTTGGATCTCCTGCTTGATCTTCTGGATCTCTGGGTCTTGACTTTGCTTTCTTTGTATATCCACAAGCAGGGTTGACTCTAGAGTCAATGCAGAAAGTTGCCCAATTATTACCTCGACTCCAAAATCCTTTATTTCTTTCTGAAGTGGTAGAGACAGTGATGATAGGGACATCAGTGCTGCACAGGATTTTCTGCTCAGTGCATCTGCCACTTTATTAGCTTTACCTGGGTGGTAGAGGATTTCACAGTCATAATCTTTGACCAACTCTAGCCACCTGCGCTGCCTCATATTCAGATCCTTTTGAGTGAAGAAGTACTTCAAACTCTGATGGTCTGTGAAGATTCTGCACTGCACTCCATATAGGTAGTGTCTCCAGAGCTTCAGTGCAAAAACCACAGCTGCTAGCTCAAGGTCATGAGTAGGGTAATTCTTCTCATAGTCCTTGAGCTGTCTGGAGGCATATGCTATTACTTTACCGTCTTGCATGAGGACAGCTCCAAGGCCCATCTTGGATGCATCACTGTAGATGTCAAAGGCCTTGTCACTCTCTGGAACAGTCAGGATGGGAGCAGTAGTCAATCTTTTCTTCAGTTCTAGGAAGCTGTGCTCGCATTTATCTGACCACTCAAACATCTGATTCTTTCTGGTCAGGACTGTGAGAGGAGAGGCTATTCTGGAAAAGTCCTCCACAAATTTTCTGTAATATCCTGCCAGGCCTAAGAAGCTCCTGATTTCACTGGCATTCTTGGGTCTACACCAGTTGCTGACTGCTTCTATCTTGGCTGAATCAACTTGAATGCCTTCTTTGGATACAATGTGACCTAGGAAGGTCACCTGATCTAGCCAAAACTCACACTTTGAGAATTTTGCATAGAGCTTCTCCTGCTGAAGGATCTGCAGCACTATCCTCAAGTGGGTAGCATGGTCCTCTGGAGTCTGTGAGTATATGAGAATATCATCAATAAATACATGATGAATTTATCGAGATACTCCCTGAAGATGTGGTTCATCAGCTCCATGAAGACTGCTGGAGCATTGGTTACTCCAAAAGGCATCACTAAAATTCGTAGTGGCCGTATCTTGTCCTGAAGGCCGTCCTGGGGATGTCACTTTCTTTAACCTTTAGCTGATGATACCCAGAACGCAGATCTATCTTCGAGAACACTGTAGCCCCTTTGAGTTGATCAAATAAATCATCTATTCTAGGAAGGGGGTACTTGTTCTTGATGGTTACCTTGTTCAGAGCTCTGTAGTCTATGCACAGACGCATAGACCCATCCTTCTTCTTGACGAAAAGTACGGGAGCTCCCCAGGGTGAATGACTCGGGCGAATGAAGCCCTTGTCTAGTAGCTCCTGGAGTTGCTCTTGTAATTCCTTCAACTCTGCTGGGGACATACGATATGGGGCCTTCGAGACCGGACCGGTACCTGGTACTAGCTCGATCTCGAATTCCACTTCTCTGTTGGGAGGTAGTCCAGGTAGTTCTTCTGGGAATACTTCTGGATACTCACAGACTACCCGTACATCCTCCTGCTTGCGCTCTTCCTTTGCTTCTATGTCCACTATGCGTGCAAGAAAACCAGCACACCCTTGTTCTAGCATCTGGTGGGCTGCTAAGGCTGAGAGGAATTTCTGAGTCTTCCTCCTTGGGGCTCCTTGAAATTCGAACGGTGGTTCTCCTTCTGGACTGAAAACCACCTTCCTTCGCGACAGTCCACTGCAGCGCTGTACTTACTGAGGAAATCCATGCCCAGTATGACGTCGAAGTCTTGCATCGCAAGGACTATTAGATCGACATATAGCTCTCGGTCTGAAATCTTGATCGACACAGCCCGGAGCCGCTGGGTGGATTCCATGATTTCCCCTGAAGGGAGAGTTGTCAGGAATCTGGACTCCCAACTCTCTGCAGGCACCTGTAACTTACTAGCAAAAGGTACTGATACGAAAGAATGGGTCGCCCCAGTGTCAAACAGTGTAGTAGCTAAATGCTGAAAAATAACTATTTGACCTGTTACGACCGTGGAGGCGCTGGCAGCTTCTTCCTTCGTGAGGGAAAAGACTCTGGCATTGGTTGGAACTGGCGCTGCTTCCAACCTTCCCTGACTGATCTGAGGTCCCTCCAGTATAGTAGGCATGTAATGTAACTGAGGCTTGCCTCCATACTGTACGGACTGCTGAGGAAGTACCTTAAACTTGTTCGGGCAGTCTTTGGATCTGTGTCCCTCTTGTCCACATGAGTAGCATCCAGTTACACCCAAAAGGCATGCTCCTGGATGGGTCCTCCCACACTTAGGACAAGGTGGATACCTAGCTTGCTTGTTCTCTGGGTTTCCTTTTTGGCTGCCAGGCCACTGCTTCCTTTTGTGGTTCTTGTTCTTCCAGTTCTGGTTATTTGGCTGAGGCTTCTGGCCTCCTGTTGTCTTGTTCTCAATCAGGACTGGCTTCTGCTGTGTTTGTTGTGCCTTGATGCTATTCAGATAGTGCTCTGAGATTAGAGCACTACTGACCAACTCCTCGCTGGTCTGAGGTCGGTGCGTCCCGATGTTCACGTTGAGTGCTATTTCAGGGTTCAGCATGCGGAGCATCAGTCTGACTCGCTCCTTCTCTGTGCTGACTAGCTCTGGGCAGAGGCGAGCTAGTCTGTTGAACTTCGCGACTGCTTCTCCCACTGGTAGGTTACCTTGTCTGAACTCCATGAAGTCCTCGTAGTGCTTGTTGGTAACCCGCATGTGGAAGAACTCCTCATAGAACTCTTGCTCGAAATCTGTCCAGCTCATCTGGTTGACTATCCTCTTACTCTTGACCCGCTCCCACCACATACGAGCATCTCCAGTTAGGCAGAAGGAGGCACATTTGACCTTCTCGACTTCTGGCCAGTCAAGAAGTTCCATTGTGCTCTCTAAAGTCTTGAACCAAGCCTGGGCATCCCAGGGCTCAGTCGTGCCTGAGAAACTTTCAGGTTTCAGCCTCTGCCACTGGACGAGGTATGCTTCTTGTCTTCGGTTCACGGCAGGGGTCTCCTGTGTGACTGGTGGAACTTCAGCCACCACTGGAGTTCCCACTCCTGCTGTGGGTGGTGTAGGGGGCACTGGGTGCTGATTTGCCATCAGTGTGGCGATGGTCTTCTGTTGCTCTGAAATCTGAGCTTGCATTTGAGCAATGACTGCCATCAGGTTTGGCTGTTCTGTGCCAGGCTCATTGTTATCTTGAACTGGAGTTCTGTCCCTTGCATTAGGAGCTCGGCCTCTTCTTGCCATCTAATAATGCATAAGGGAACAAGAAATCACTACTACATCTCTAGGTATAAACTTGCCTTCTTACTTAGCAACCTAATATCCATTATAGGGATTAAACATGATTCCGTGATACTAAGGTATTAAACATGCTTCCTTGTTCTATGCACATATGAGTAAGTACTTAAGCATTTCTCTATACTGCAATTAAATAAAGGAGCAATAGAAAAACTGAAACTTAAAGCTTTCTTACTTGAAGACGGCAAGGTTGATGCTGATGTGTGTGTGATGCTGGAGAATGGGAACTGCTCTGATACCAACTATAGCGACCCGCCTTCTTTACCTTTGACGGACCGTTACTTTATCTACTTCTTGACTCTAATGCACGACTAAAAATTGCGGAACTTTTTTTTTTTTTGTATTTAATCTATCTAAGAATGAGATTCTAACTTTAATAGTCATGCATGATACAATGACACATTACTAGCAATCCTAACCATTTAAACTCATCACACAAGGTTCTATAACATTACTAAAGCATTATGGAATATGAATGCAACTTTTCTAAGCATATTTAAAGCAACAAAACTTAATTCAAAAGGAGACTAACAACATCCCTATCCAAACTCCACTTATAAGATTCTATAACATTTCTAGAACTTCATAGAATGTAAATCTTACTTTTCTACCGAATTTACAAGCATTTTAAGCACAATTAGGACCTAGTCCAAAAGGGAATAATAAGCTCAAGAATAAGTCTAAAATGCAATGTATCCACATGCTAAACTACTCATGCCCTTGCTCATCTAGTGCATTCACAAAAGTATGCATACTAATTGAAATGACATGAAATCTTCATTCTACAAAATTAAGCATGTAAAACTATCCGAAGCATAAATGTTTAATAAACTCCATAACACAATAACTTGAAATTTGGAAATCTTAAACATTGCAATTCAAAGAAGCTAAACTGTCTCGTCCCAAGGACCTCTCCAAGGTCAGCCACCACACACACGTCACTCAGCACCGCCTCGTCGCCTTCCTTCAGAATTGCTTGCCTTTACCTTTTTCCTGCAGCAAGAGGAAATGCAACTAATAAGCATAAAGCTTAGCAAGTACTATCTAGCTCACAAAATCTCGAAATGTGCAAGCATGCTTTTTAAACAATGTGAAATCACATGAGATACTTTCATACTTAAAAGAAACACTAAAACAGGTATATACTTTTATGCTTAAAAGAAACACTAAAACAGGTATATACTTTTATGCTTAAAAGAAACACTAAAACATGTATAACTCAAAACATGCATACTCAAGCATTAATAAGTCTTAACTCACTTTTTTTTTCTTGGCTTAACATGAAACTTTAGTAATTCTTTAACTTTAAATCTTTCTTTAACTTTTAGAAAACTTCCTTAAACTTTAGAAAAACTTTGCTAAAGCATATACTTGAAAATAATAACTCACTTGGATCCACTTAAGACGTAAGTACCATCTTATGCGCGTTCCCTAAAAGGTTGGGGTAGCGAGCCACCAATCCTAGTAGAGCAGACCTTGGTCTACCAGGGCCAAGACCTTGGAATTGGACACCTGGATTTCTTTAACGACGCCCTTGGACGCTGGGTACTGGCCTTAGAAAATAAAATACTTACTTTTTCTTATCTTGAATGCCTTGGCATTTTAACGAGCACCTTGTGTGCCCAAATCCCTAAGTCTTGACTTTTGGGGATTTCTTAAGGCTTGGCCTTTTCTTTTCTTATCTTTATCTTCTCTTTTCTTTTCTCTTAACTTTTCTTAGACCCTACACTCACATAGGGTACTCTATCAAATATATATAAGCATATAATGAACTAAGATCACATGCGAAATCTTAAACTAAAAGTAAATATCTCTTTTAAAACTTTGAAGGGAAAATTCTTGCGAAAAACCGCCTCTTACTGCAGGTGAGCAGTACTTACCTTGATTTCTTGGACTTATAACCGAAATTAGATGACTAGGGCTCGGGTGAAACTTGAGATCTCTACGAACCGTCCGCGCCTACGTGTTCTTCTCGTCGAGACGAACGAAACGCTCCGACCCCCTTGAGATTCCCTTAGCCGGCGCCCCTTAGGAGAGGAGAGGAGGAAAGAAAACCTAGGTTCCCTTTTGTTTTCGCCGCCCCTCCCTCGCCCCCTTCTCACACGCAGCCGAAAATTCTCCTCCAAGGGTTTCACGCGACTTAAGCGGGGTTTAAATACCTCTTCATGAAAAAACTTAACTACTCTATAAAATTATTTCTCTCCTCCTTTTGTTGTGCTTGATACCCTAGCCCAGCCGGTCACTTGCGCGCCCTTAAGGGCTTGCTCCTCCTGTGGTCGCGAGTTTGAACCCCCCTGCTGCCCTTTAAAGTTTTTCCTTTTTTAAAAATACTAAACGGACTCGGAAAATTCCATAAAAATATTCTAAAAATTCCTAAAAATATCTAGAATATTTCTAAAACATTTTTAAATAGTTCTATGGACTTTAAGACAACTT
>JAGFNQ010001951.1:32698-63954 GCA_024364735.1 Boesenbergia rotunda | reverse complement strand
AGGGCTATTTAAATGAGTTCATTGGACACATGGAGAGTGAGTTTGAAATGAGTCTAGTGGGAGAGTTGACTTTCTTCCTTGGACTTGAAATCAAGCAAACTCGCGATGGTATCCATGTGCACCAATCAAAGTATACTCAAGATATGCTTCGAAAATTTAACATGAGTGATTCAAAAGAGGTAACCACTCCCATGGCCACAAACACAAGATTAGACAATGATGAGAGTGGTAAACTCGTTGATTTAACTCAATATCGGAGTATGATAGGTAGTGTGCTATACCTTACAGCTAGTCGACCTGATATACTATTTGCTGTAGGTATATGCGCTGGGTATCAAGTTTGTGCCAAGGAATCTCACTTAATCGCTGTTAAGCGAATTTTGAGATATCTCAAGGGCACAATTGGTGTGGGTCTTTGGTACCCCCGTACCGAATCTTTTGATTTAATTGGCTACACGGATTCCGACTACGCTGGATGTAAGTTGGACCGGAAGAGCACAAGTGGGGGTTGCCAATTCTTAGGTTCATCCTTAGTAAGTTGGTCAAGTCGGAAGCAACATTGTGTTGCTCTCTCCACGACCGAGGTAGAATATATCGCCATGGGAGAGAGCGTATCACAACTGTTGTGGATGATTCATACTTTAGAGGACTATGGATTGAGTTACAAGGGTGTGCAAGTGTTATGTGATAACATTATTACAATTAACTTAACTAAGAATCCAGTCCATCACTCTAGGACCAAACACATTGAAGTAAGACACCACTTCATTAGGGATCATGTAGCTAGGGGAGATATTGTACTCTCACATGTAGAGTCCAAATCAAACCTAGCTGACATTTTCACTAAACCACTCCCCGAAAATGAGTTTAGATTCTTAAGAAGGGAGTTGGGAATGTGTCGCGCTTCATGATTTTCAAATTGTAATCAAACCCTTCATGATTATTTCGAAATTGTTGGGAAACAATTGAGTAACTTTGGGGACATCTCACACAAACTATAAGGGTTACCAAAACGTTTTTGTTTGCTAGATATGGGGTGAGATGTTAGGTTCAACTAAATTTCTCAAAATGTCATTGCATCCCTTGAGAAATTAAGTTGACGAGATAATAATCACTGTGGTGACCAAGTATGGGGAAAACCAATGCATAACATATGTGTATTTGGCTCCATGATCATACTTGGACATTCCAATCAAGGAAACTTGATTGGAAACTTGGATTTGGAACCAAAACTTGATTGAATTTGCTTGTTTGAGTTTGACTCCATTTGGATGGATCAAAGTGATTGTTGAACCTATAAGGACTTTTGATTCTTGTTCAGGGATCAATTCTAGTCATGAGATTATTTTCAAGTTCGATAAATTTCACCAGATCTCGTTGGAAAGTTTCAGAAATTCTGAAACTGAACATTTCAGTTCGTATCAGGGAGTATCAGGAATCCTGATCGGTCACCGGACCGATCAGGCATAGGGCTGATCGGTCCCCGGACCGATCTGGCTCCTTCCTGAGGTGATCGGTCCACAGACCGATCAGCGAGGCAAGCCGTGACCTTCCAGAATTTGACTAAGTGTACTGAGCTAGCCTGGATCGGTCCCCGGACCGATCTAGCACCCTATGGTGATCGGTCCACAGACCGATCAGGGAGCCCAGCGGTTTTCCTCCGGACCCTACTGTTCGTGTCCTGATCGGTCAACCGACCGATCAGGAGCGCGTCTGATCGGTCATCCGACCGATCAGGACCAGGCCAGTCCGATCAGGCTAGAGCCTGATCGGTCTGGGTGCGATCAGATCGAACAGTCATCCGTTCAATCGCTTTAAATTCTGGTTGGTGGACCGATCCACCAACCAAATAACTTCGCGAAACACTTCCATCTCCCGAACCCTAGCGCCGAAAACCCTTCTTGCGTGACCCTGTGTGAGCGAGAGTGTTCGTGCGTCTCCCCCCTTCCCGTGCGAGCGAGTTTGTGCGAAGTTTCTGCGGGCGTCTCCCTGATCTCTGCAAGTTCTCTACTTGCTTCGAGTTCTTCTTGCGCCGAGGCTTCTTCTGTGCAAGCTCTTTCCCCTCAAAACTTCACGAATCTCTTCAATGGCACCAAAGTAAGTGTTTGGCTTCGTTTTTCTTTTCAAACAGCTCATGAACCATGTTTTGGAAGCTAACCATGTTTTGGTTCTTGTTCTTGCTGTTGTACCGTGACCCTATTGCACTTGCCGTGACCCGTCTTTCTATACTTGATCATATGAACAAATCTATCGTTCATCTCATTTTCTATCTCTGATTGGGTGTTATTTTACATGATCAATTCTTGATTGGGTTTATGTTCACCTTGCCAAATTGATTCAATCATGATTGTACAATCAATTCAACTCCTTAGGAGATCTTCCAAGGGTAAGGACGCTGCTGAGGGCAGCGCGAGGGGGAAAGCCCCTTCCTCCTCTGCCCCTTCCAGAAGGCCACAGCCGTCTTCTAACTCCCGATTCCCGAATGCGGCTTGTGAACAGGCATTTCAAGCAAGGACCTTCAAACTATTACCCTGTCGATCCATTGATGCTCCCTTCCTAACTGAGTACTGCCCCTCTGTCATGGAGATTGTCACTTACTACAATCTGGGTTTTCTTCTTTCCTTGGTATGGACCATAAATTATGACCTAGTCTCTGAATTCTATAACAACCTACAACAAGGTCCTCAAGGGGGTTTCGAGTTCACTACTCGTGTCGGGAAAATGAACCTTAATTTTTCATATGAGATTTTAGCCGAATACTTAGGTGGTCGACGATCACCTAACCTCTATTCGATTTATCCAGAGCTCCCTGATCCTCTGCTGGCCCCGTTCGCAGATGTTACCCCCGACTCTATCTATCAGCACTTTTTTGGTCATCCTCGCCCTGCCGGGCTTGATGAGTTGGGTCCCGTTTTTCCTACTTTTGCAGCCCTCCGACTTGCTCCAGCTGACTATATCCTTTTCAAGATCATCACAAATTGCATCTTACCCATTACTTCTAAGCCTTTGGCCGAGATCCGACCCTACCACTGCCTTATGCTCTACAACATGCATTGTCGGATGGACTTTAATATTATGGAGAGCATTTTCCAGTCTATCCTATCCTACCGTGAGCTGAGTCGTCGCACGGTTTATATGCTTTTTGGTCACATCATCACTGATTAGCTTATGTCAGTTGGTGTTGACGTCACCAAAGGCAGGACCGTGCCCATGGTTAAGCAAGATTGTCGGTTGGGTCGGCGAGCTTTTGCGAAGTCTGGTATTATCATTCGTGAGCGAGATGGGGTCTTGGTGTGGAAGGATGGGCGCGGACTTGGTGAGCTGCCTGGCGGAGCACCATATTTTCAGGCACCTCATGAGGCTCCTGCTGATGACGTCGAGTATCACGATGAGCCCGAGCCAGATCTTCGCTGGTAGATCGCGGAGCTGGATCAAACCTTCCAGTAGGATTTTCAGTTGTGCAAGGCTCACCGCGAGGAGACCCGATCACAGTTCAGCTCTATTGAGCGCAGATTGACAGCGATTGAGACCGACGTCTCTGGGACCCGTGCCCTCCAGCAGACATGGTATGATGAGTGGCGCAGCCACACATTTCCAGGAGGTGCACCTTCATCGAGTACTGCACCAGGGTCCTTTGCTCCTACTGATGCGACGATGGATGACCTTATGGACGATGACGACCCACCCGCTGATCATTGAGATTGGATGTTTATTGTCTCTTTTCATGATGTGTGTACTTGACCTATTTGACTTTTGGGCTGTATGCCCTTGACTTGCTTAGTGTGGCTTTGTGCCACACGTATCCGGATTTCGATGCCTGTGACTTGCATCGTGTTATGTCTTAGGATATTTTATGACCTACTCTTTATGATGCTGATGCATGTTTTATTCTACTACTTGTTGATGCTATGATGACTACTATTTGCACTCGTGCTATACTGTCATGATTATGTTTTTATCTCATGACAGTATGCTTATTGCTGATGCCATGTTGATTATCTGTCTATTATCTGCATGCTTGCTACACTGCTATGTTCATGTCTATGCTACCATGCTCATATGATACATATGCATATTTAGCCATTTGATATCTTTTTGCCATATGTGATCGTATAATTATCAATAGTCAATCATATTCTTGTTGATTTGAGATACCCCTAGGGTTGAGGGGGAGCATGGTTTAAACTTATCAGCCCTTCTAGCCCCTTTTCGGTGTTCGACAAAGGGGGAGAGTATTGGTTGGTTAAGTTTAGGTTGATCATGTTGTAGGGGGAGGATCCTGATTCCCCTATGATTCTGGATTTGAGGAAATGGATTGAGAATCCCTAAACTTAGATCGGGTTGTCAAACAACAAAAAGGGGGAGATTGTTGATGCAGTCTGGCCCTGATTGTTGTTTTGGTGTTGACACCGATTTAAGTTTAGGTGGATGATTATTGATTATGATTAAGTCCTGATCGGGGATCGGGCATGGTATGGAAAATCCTAGTCTAGAGGGCTAGGTGTTGGAAAATCCTAACCTGAAGGGTTAGGTGTTGAAAATCCTAGTCGGGAGGGCTAGGTGTTGGAAAAGTCCTAATTTGGAAGGGTTGGGTGAAAAGTTCTAGCTTGGAGGGCTAGGTGAAAAGTCCTAACTTGGAGGGTTAGGTGCAAATTCCCATCCTGGAGAATTAGGTGAAAAAGTCCTGGCTTGGAGGGTCAGGTCCTAGCTTGGAGGGCTAGGTTTGGAAAGTCCTAATCCGGAAGAGTTGGGTGAAAAGTCCTAGCTCGGAGGGCTAGGTAAAAAGTCCTAGCTTGGAGAGCTAGGTGAAAAGTCCTAACTTGGAGGGTTAGGTGCAAATTCCCAACTTGGAGGGTTAGGTGAAAAATCCTTAGCTTGGAGGGCTAAGGTGGAAGAGAACTTAGCTTGGAGGGCTAAATTTACGTCCCTGGATCGGTCTGGTGATCAGTCAGGGAAGCTGGCACGCTACCCTGTTGTGGATCGGTCTGGTGACCGATCCAGCAACGACTGATCGGTCTGGTGACCAATCAGGGACCACACAGTGAGGTTGGGAACCTACTGTACTGCTCCTGATCGATCCGGTGACCGATCAGGGAGTGTGTGTGTTTCACCTACTGCTTGTCTCCTGATCGGTCTGGTGACCGATCAGGGAGCGAACAGTTGAGGTTGAGTTCCCTTGCTCATCTGAACCGAGTTCCCTTGCTCATCTGAACCTGATCGGTCTGAAGACCAATCAGGATCACTGTGCAGATCGTTCCGGAGAACGATCCAGCGTCGCAGGTTCCTCTCTATAATCGATCAGGCTCTAGCCTGATCGGTCTGGTTATGATCTGATCGGTCTGGTGACCGATCAGGAGGCTGCCTGATCGGTCTGGTGACCGATCAGGAGGTCTGGACTGCGAAGCTCAGAAATCGCCCAAGAAAGGGGTGGATCGGTCAGGTGAACGATCCACAACCTGGGATCGGTCTGGTGATCGATCCAGGAGAAGTCACAAAGAAATCATGATTTCTAATCGATCGTTGGGGATCGATCAGGACGGAGCCTGATCGGTCTAGACCTAGCCTGATCGGTCTGGTGACCGATCAGGGATCGCTCTGATCGGTCAAGTGACCGATCACTTTAATTCAAATGCACTGTCAGACGCTCTGATCGCGTCTGAACGTATCCAATTTGCTGCCACTTACATCTGATATTTGATTTACTGTGTGATACGCTGCTCTAACACTCTGATTAAGCTGCAGGTGACAGGGGAGGATTCAAACACTCAAGGAGAGGTCAAAGGAGGCTTTCCTTAGAGCAGGTTTGTCCGATTCTCCATTTCAGGTTGCAACGGCCGAGCTGCAGACTGGAGCCGAGGCTGGGGCTTGGCTGAGGGGATCTCAGGAAGACCAGAGAGGGCTCAGTGGTAGCTGGCGTTGGCAGCGTGGTAGCTGGAGGCTACGGAGGATGTTGTCACCTGGTGTTGTGTGGATGATCAAAAGGGCGGAAGATGGCTTCGTGGAAGCAGAGTTTTTGAATACTGTCTTCTTGTTGCGCCTTGAGTTCTCCACAACAAGCTTGCTGCGTTCTTGAAGCTTCATCATCTTGAGCAAGCTACTAATTTTCGAAAAGCAATCGTCCATTACTTGAGTGCTTGAAGGAGAGAACAAGGAGCTGGGAGTCCGACAGTGGGAAGACACGAAGAAGGGTTCTTGCGTGAGATTGCCACTGGGTGGAGCTCAGGGAAGCTTGCTGTGTTCTTGTCCTTGCTGAGTGCTTGAGTAAGATCCTTCCTGTTGTTTCATTAAGCTTAAACACTTATCTGTGATTGAAACGTTGTGGAGAGGTTTCTCCACCAAGAAGGAGGTTGCTTCATATCCGGTGATAACCGGGGCTTGATCTGCCGACGATCAAGGGATCGCCCACCTTAAGGGCACGCCAAGGAGTAGGGGCAAGTTATCCCCGAACCTTGTAAACCCTCCTTGTTAGCGATCTTGCTAGCTGTGATTGTTTGTTCTTGGTTTCCATTTTGGTTTACTGCACTGCTTTGTTGTTTTATTTCTTTCGCTGTGCTACTGATAAGATTAAGTGCAGAAACTTGTTACTTGCCAAAGATAAAAGTGATTGGCTATATTCACCCCCCCCCCTCTCTAGCCATCTCGTTTCCAACAATGACCTCTTGGCTTTGTTTTGTACTTGGTAGTACCTTTATTATTCATATTCATGTTATAGATTTGTATATGTCTGTGAGTATTTATACTCGGAGGGGCTTATATGTTTTGTTTGGTTGTAAGTCGGATCAGTCCGCAGTGAGGTGTGTTTTATGCTATGAGAATCTTTATGTTGTTTGATTCCAACCGTGTTGGTGTGGTATTTGTAAAGCCAAGTTGGCATTGTATTTTGGTTTTATATTGTCCGCTGTATAGGAGAGATGTTATCCGATTTATATCAGACTAGCGGCTCCTCCAGGGGCATGACAGTGTTTAGGGCGATATTGTTCGTCTTTTCTTTTCTAGATTCTGCATATTGAGATTCATGTAATTCGAAGGTAGAAAATATTTCTTCTAAGGTACTTACCTTCAGGTCCTTTGAGATATAGTAGACATCTACTATTGAAGTCCACTTCTGGGTTCTTGGGAAGACGTTGAGAGCATATTGGATCGAGTTACGATTTGTTACTGATTCACCGAGGTTGGTGAGTTTGGATATCAATTCTTTGATCTTTGCATGATGTTCGGCCACGTTTTTTCTTCTTCATTCGGAGATTGGTTAGCTGGTTCCAAAGGATATCTCTTCTAGCCAACTTAGCTTCTAACGTCTCTCCATGAAGTTCTAGTTACTTCTCTCAGAGTTCTTTTGCCGAGTGGTAGCTGCCGATCCGATTGACTTCATGGGATGGTAGTACTGTCAGCAGGTGGAATTCAACCTTAGCGATGGCTATAGAATCTAATTGTTGCTTCTTACTCTTGAAATTTGCTTATTTGTTATTCTCGTCTATGGGCAGTTTAAAATCATATTTTATTATTAATAAAATTACAAAATTGGTTCTAAAGAATACCTCTATTTTTCACTTCCATATCGCATTAAACTCCCCCTCAAACTTTGGTCGATGAATGTTAGTTCCGACCATCGTTTTCTTGCTTTAGGTAGCGGTTAGTCCTCCTGAAGCGGTTGGGCTCTAATACAACTTGTAAAACTGTTGCAGACAAGCAAGAGGAGGTGAATTGCCTTGCAAATTAGAACTAGATCTTTTGCAAATTTTAAGCAAAGATGACAAATTAGTTTATGCGATTAAAATAAATAAAACCATAAACAACAACTAAAAAGGCAAGACTACGATTTACTTGGTTGCAACCAGAATGGTTACCAATCCAAGGTAATAATAATCTCAATGTTTAGATCAAATTCTTTGTGGCGGAGAAGCCTCTTACACAATTAGAAAACTCAGAGAAATAGACGAAAAGAATTACAGAATTCATGTACTTTTGAATTGTTGAAATGAATCGAGTTTTGGGGTTTATTTATAGCCCCTATGAAAGTTTATCGAATGTTAACGTGGTACTTCTCGGGTGCCCAAGTGCACTTGGACGCCTGACACGTTGTTGGTGCTTATCCACGTCGCAACGACCGTAAAACGACTACTTTTTGTATAATCATGGACTCTCGGGCGCCCGAGTCAATACTAGCGCCCGAGAATACGGGCACCCGAGTCCAATTAGGCGCTCGTATGCTCGGGCACCCAGGTCGGTCTGGTCAATAACTGGTTGACTAGTCTTCCAGTGGGTCTCCCGGGTGACTTTGGGTCATCCAGAGTTAGGCTCACTTGAACTCGCCTTTAGCCTTCTCCTCGAGCGAACTTCCACCTGGCTTCTCGTCTATCGGACATTGCACACGTCCTTCTCGCTCCACTGGCGTACTCTTCCGCAGACCTTCACGTCTCTCGGATACACTGAGCCCGTTGGCTCTCTTCCCGTACCATCCTTCTCATCCGCTACTTTTTTCGCTCGACTTCTATACTCCTAAGCTCTTACACGCTTAGATACAGGGATCAGATACCAACATGACCTAAATTGACTGGTTTACTATATCAAAATGTTTGGGATACTTATAAATTGAGCCTTAGGATGTTCAACACTGTGCTTTAAATGATTCAAATACATTTTGTGAGGAGGAACTAATTGAAGATGAAGATGGATTGGAAGATGATCTAGAATGGTCGATTGTATGCAAAATAATAGCACGTGTCATTTTAAGATATTTTGAGACTTATATCCATAAAGTTCCATGTCGTACATCTAATTGAACGGGTAATAAATTCATAGAAGAAGTATTAATTAAACGAGCATAGAATAAGGTGTTATCAAGCTTTTCGTCTGACAAAACCTATATTCTTGGATTTATATCATGAGTTGACCTAAAAGTATGATTTGATCCCTACTAGGGGAATGCCTATCTATGGGGAAGTAGGGGTTTTCTTTGATGATTTGTGATCATGATATCGATAATAGACTATTGCAAGAGATATTAATTATTTAGATTAACCCATTTCAAAACAATTTTATAGAGTTTTTAAAGTTGTTGTGAAGCTAGCTGAAGATATAATTAAACCTCATCCTGAGTACAATGAGGGAAAAAGATACAATAATTTATCAAAGGGCGTATCTAAGAATTGGTATTTATCAAAAGGCGTACCATGGTTTCATTGTTACCAAAGGACGCACATATTTTAATAAACTTCCTCTTATAACCCTACCGTCAAGTACTGCATGTATTTCTCTTTCTATTTCTCTTTCTCATTGTCAGTAACGAATTCCGAGACGGACCATAAAGAGATGTTCCTTTATATTTTGATTTTTATATTATGGAACCTTTCTCAAAACAAAAAAATATTTAAATTAATTAAAATATTATTTATTAAAGTAAAACTAAAAGAACATATCAGACCCACGTTGGGCCTGAAATGGTACCATTTCAGGCCCAACATGGGCTGAAATGTTTCCATTTCATGCCCAACGTGCCCAATATTAAAGGTTTTTTTTCAATTCTTTGTTATTACATTTTAACACCTCGGAGAAGTCCAAATAAACAATGGATAGCAAATTTGAACTCCTTGTAATCTCAGAAATCCACAGGAACTGATTGACCTAGAGAGCTCCGATTGTAAAAATTTCAGTTCCTGTGGATTTCTGAGGTTACAAGAAGTTCAAATTTGCTATCCATTGTTTATTTGGACTTCTCCGAGATGTTAAAATGTAATAACAAAGAATCGAAAAAAGACCCTTAATATTGGGCATGTTGGGCCTGAAATGGGCACGTTGGGCCTGAAATGGAAACATTTCAGGCCCAATGACCCTAAAAGGCATAATGTGTCAAAACCCACTGATTGACCTAGAGAGCTCCGATTGTAAAAATTTCAGTTTCTGTGGATTTCTGAGGTTACAAGGAGTTCAAATTTGCTATCCATTGTTTATTTGGACTTCTTCGAAGTGTTAAAATGTAATAATGAAGAACCGAGAAGAAATCACACATTAGGCCTTTTAGGGTCATTGGGCCTGAAATGGTTGGACACCTATTGCATTGGTGATATCTAATATATAGATGGTTGGACACCTAAAACATCATCTCTAACCTCTAACCTCTCTATTCATATGGAGTTTTCAGAAATCCAGATATGGTAGGTCCATCAGTGGGTTTTGGTCAAAACCCACTGATATTTCTAAATTACTCCTATTACATTGTTGATATCTAATATATAGATGGTTGGACACCTAAAACATAATCTCCTACCTCTGACCTCTCTATTCATATGGAGTTTTCAGAAATCCAGATATAGGAGGTCCATCAGTGGGTTTTGGTCAAAACCCACTGATATGGCTAAACTACTCCTATTGCATTGGTGATATCTAATATATAGATGGTTGGACACCTAAAACATCATCTTCTACCTCTAACCTCTCTATTCATATGTAGTTTTCAGAAATCTAGATATGGTAGGTCCATCAGTGGGTTTTGGTCAAAACCCACTGATATTTCTAAACTACTCATATTGCATTGGTGATATCTAATATATAGATGGTTGGACACCTAAAACATCATCTCCTACCTCTGACCTCTCTATTCATATGGAGTTTTCAGAAATCCAGATATGGGAGGTCCATCAGTGGGTTTTGGTCAAAACCCACTGATATTTCTAAACTACTCCTATTGCATTGGTGATATCTAATATATAGATGGTTGGACACCTAAAACATAATCTCCTACCTCTGACCTCTCTATTTATATGGAGTTTTCAGAAATCCAGATATGGGAGGTTCATCAGTGGGTTTTGGTCAAAACCCACTGATATGGCTAAACTACTCCTATTGCATTGGTGATATCTAATATATATATATATATGGTTGGACACCTAAAACATCATCTCCTACCTTTGACCTCTCTATTCATATGGAGTTTTCAGCAATCCAGATATGGTAGGTCCATCAGTGGGTTTTGGTCAAAACCCACTGATATTTCTAAACTACTCCTATTGCATTGGTGATATCTAATATATATATGGTTGGACACCTAAAACATCATCTCCTACCTCTGACCTCTCTATTCATATGGAGTTTTCAAAAATCCAAATATGGGAGGTCCATCAGTGGGTTTTGACCAAAACCCACTGATAGACCTACCATTTCTGAATTTCTGAAAACTACATATGAATAGAGAGGTCAGAGGTAGGAGATGATGTTTTAGGTGTCCAACCATATATATATTAGATATCACCAATGCAATAGGAGTAGTTTAGCCATATCAGTGGTTTTTGACCAAAACCCACTGATGGACCTCCCATATCTGGATTTCTGAAAACTTCATATGAATAGAGAGGTCAGAGGTAGGAGATTATGTTTTAGGTGTCCAACCATCTATATATTAGATATCACCAATGCAATAGGAGTAGTTTAGAAATATCAGTGGGTTTTGACCAAAACCCACTGATGGACCTACCATATCTGGATTTCTGAAAACTACATATGAATAGAGAGGTTAGAGGTAGGAGATGATGTTTTAGGTGTCCAACCATCTATATATTAGATATCACCAATGCAATATGAGTAGTTTAGAAATATCAGTGAGTTTTGACCAAAACCCACTTATGGACCTACCATATCTGGATTTCTGAAAACTACATATGAATAGAGAAGTTAGAGGTAGGAGATGATGTTTTAGGTGTCCAACTATCTATATATTAGATATCATCAATGCAATAGGAGTAGTTTAGCCATATCAGTGGGTTTTGACCAAAACCCACTGATGGACCTCCCATATCTGGATTTCTGAAAACTCCATATGAATAGAGAGGTCAGAGGTAGGAGATTATGTTTTAGGTGTCCAACTATCTATATATTAGATATCACCAATGCAATAGGAGTATTTTAGAAATATCAGTGGGTTTTGACCAAAACTCACTGATGGACCTACCATATCTGGATTTCTGAAAACTCCATTTGAATAGAGAGGTCAGAGGTAGGAGATGATGTTTTAGGTGTCCAACCATCTATATATTAGATATCACCAATGCAATATGAGTAGTTTAGAAATATCAGTGAGTTTTGACTAAAACCCACTTATGGACCTACCATATCTGGATTTCTGAAAACTATATATGAATAGAGAAGTTAGAGGTAGGAGATGATGTTTTAGGTGTTCAACCATCTATATATTAGATATCACCAATGTAATAGGAGTAGTTTAGCCATATCAGTGGGTTTTGACCAAAACCCATGATGGACCTCCCATATCTGGATTTCTGAAAACTCCATATGAATAGAGAGGTCAGAGGTAGGAGATTATGTTTTAGGTGTCCAACCATCTATATATTAGATATCACCAATGCAATAGGAGTAGTTTAGAAATATCAGTGGGTTTTGACCAAAACCCACTGATGGACCTACCATATCTGGATTTCTGAAAACTCCATATGAATAGAGAGGTCAGAGGTAGGAGATGATGTTTTAGGTGTCCAACCATCTATATATTAGATATCACCAATGCAATAGGTGTCCAACCATTTCAGGCACAATGACCCTAAAAGGTCTAATGTGTGATTTCTTCTCGGTTCTTCATTATTACATTTTAACACCTCAGAGAAGTCCAAATAAATAATGAATAGCAAATTTGAACTCCTTGTAACCTCAGAAATCCACAGGAACTGAAAATTTTACAATCGGAGCTCTCTAGGTCAATCAGTGGGTTTTGACACATTATACCTTTTAGGGTCATTGGGCCTGAAATGGAATTGGGCCTGAAATGATTCCATTTCAGGCCGAACGTGGGCTGAAATGTTTCCATTTCAGGCCCAACGTGCCCTTTCAGGCCCAACATGCCCAATATTAAGGGTCTTTTCTCGATTCTTTGTTATTACATTTTAACACCTCGAAAAAGTCCAAATAAACAATGGATAGCAAATTTGAACTCCTTGTAACCTCAGAAATCCACAGGAACTGAAATTTTTACAATCGGAGATCTCTAGGTCAATCAGTGGCATTTTAGGGTCATTGAGCCTGAAATGGAAACATTTCAGGCCGAATGGCCCTAAAATGCCACTGATTGACCTAGAGAGCTCCGATTGTAAAAATTTCAGTTCTTGTGGATTTCTGAGGTTACAAGGAGTTCAAATTTACTATCCATTGTTTATTTGGACTTCTCCGGGGTGTTAAAATGTAATAACAATGAATCGAGAAAAGACCCTTAATATTGGACACGTTGGGCCTGAAATGGAAACATTTCAGCCCCACGTTGGGCCTGAAATGGTACCATTTCAGGCCCAACGTGGGTCTGATATGTTCTTTTAGTTTTACTTTAATAAAAATATTTTAATTAATTTAAATATTTTTTTATTTTGAGAAAGGTTCCATAATTTAAAAATCAAAATATAAAGGAACATCTCTTTATGGTCCGTCTCGGAATTTGTTACTGACAATGAGAAAGAGAAAGAGAAAGAGAAATGC
The DNA here is from genome assembly GCA_024364735.1 of Boesenbergia rotunda. Lineage (NCBI taxonomy): Eukaryota > Viridiplantae > Streptophyta > Magnoliopsida > Zingiberales > Zingiberaceae > Boesenbergia > Boesenbergia rotunda. The sequence goes on along the minus strand of JAGFNQ010001951.1, from coordinate 50,481 downwards.
ATGCAGTACTTGACGGTAGGGGTATAAGAGGAAGTTTACTAAAATATGTGTGCCCTTTAGGAACAATGAAACCATGGTACGCCTTTTGGTAAATACCAATTCTTAGGTATGCCCTTTGGTAAATTGCCGAAAAAGATATCATATGCCTCAACATCAATTAGACAAGCCATTTTTTAACGTATATATGTTAATTATATTATTTTAAAGATTATAAATGTAGGCTCACTTGTAAAATACGGTGATTCGAAAATCCGGACCAGAAAATTTTTCGGAATTTTTCCGGATTGAGTCTAGGGTTTTCGGCCCTACGGGAGGAGCCCAAGGGGCTTTATTGTAAACCTTAAAACTTATTAAGGACTTCATGGAAGAAAACCTTAAATAGTTGACTTAAGTAAATTTACCTAAAGTTGGGGGCTTTCAGGTAGACTCTTAAATTTCGAATGGATAAATAATTTATCCCTAGAAATTTATTAAAGTAGATTACAATAAGTTGGAGGGTTAAATAGCTAAAAACCTTACCCTAAGGGTAGGATTAAGATTACTGGAAGTTGAGGGACCTTTCTGTAAAAAGTCCTCACATTAAAGACTCTTCACATCCGCACGCTCGTGCCCTAGCCTCAGCCGCCCGAACCTTCTGCTCTATCTCCTTCGCGTGCCCTAGCCTATCCACCGACTCGTCCCTTCTTCACGGACGCGAAGCAATAGGGCCGCCTCTCCAAGTTCTAGCGAAGCCTCTCCTCTCCCCTCATCGCCGACTCCTCTCATTCTCATCGCCGACCCCCTCATCTCACGCACGAGGATTCGCCGCGCCACCCCTCCACTTCAAGTGCGATCAGTCGCTAGCACCCCCAACTCATCTTCTTCGGCTCCGAGTGGGGTTGTATCCTTGGCGACTGAGTTGATGGATTGGAGCAAAAAACTGATCACAAGATCTGCCCTAGGTCTGCTGGGTTAGATCTGGTCATCGGAGATTAGGAGGCTTCTAGCTTTGTCGGATTGTTGTGGTTGGTTGTGCTTCGCCAGCGATCCGGTAAGGGTTGTATCTGAGGTGTTGCGTGGGTTGTTTTAGATGCATAGAGTAATTCATGAAGGATGATTGGATTTCTAATCAAATTCTGTTTTGGATGCATTGGTCGAACTGATCTTTATTCTTGTTTGAAGATATGCATGTTTGATTGGATTCGCTTAGAATTAGGGTTCTGTTTTGAGATGGGAAATTGGTTGTGGTTGTTTGTGAACTGGCGTGAGTTGAGGAGGATGATGAACATTACTCATGGGCAGTTGATCTTGCTAGGCCTAATGGGTGTGTGCGATCTGGTGATGGATGAAAGAGTGTTTGATCAATGTGATATCGTGAGCTATGATGGTGATTAAAAGGGATTTTCTTTGATTAGCTTTGCTGTATGGATTTATTGGAGTTTTGCCCTACTTTGGTTGTTGCGGTCCTGCGTATAAGAACGGAGTTCTAGCTTTGAGTGGGTGGTTAGAAATTGAGGGTTTAAATGGGGATTGATTAATTTTAATTAATCCTAATTAATCTAGATGGTATGTTTGGTTATGAATCGTGGGAAATGTTAAATTATAAATTATGCTCTTTGATGTAGGGCGTTGACTTAGTTCCTCGTCACGGATATTATTTTTGACGGGTGGTTCTCGACGATTACAGAATTCTACTTCGGAGGGGGGTACCCTTTGACTTACCTTTTAGATATTGTCATATTGCTATGCGTGGTTTGTTATAGATAACAGTAAGATTGTATGCTATATCTGCCTTAGTATATCTGTATTTGATACATGCCGCTTAACCTTGAGGTTAGCTCCCTATAGTTTCATACAGTCTCTATGGTTGCCATGTGTATATACATGCATAGATGTAGTGATATGTTCTCTTGCATTTTGATATTGATGGATCACTGGTTACTTTTCAGTATACCTAGTAGGTTACTTGTATCCCATGATATAGGATTCAGACTCATACCTAGCACACTGAGGTGTTAGTTGAGGACTTGGTGGGTGTTATATATGTTTGGATCATGCACCATCCTTTCATTATTGCATGCTGACGATCATCAGCTCCTATGTAGTCTGAGCCCATCGTCAGTTACATGAGGATATGCACACACATCCACTCAGGGGTAGTGGCTACCATAGGGTGTATGCATTTGCCCTGTACTGCTTCGCACGGTCACTATTTGGAGGGTGGTTCCGGTGCGTGGTAGCAGCCAGGGATCCCTTCTCATCCTGAGACACGAGAAGATGAGATCTAGACTCCCCCATTGCTTGGGGTAGGAGAGTGACCTCCGCCAGCATCCTGTCCACTCGGTCACTCAGGAGCAGTGATTGCAGGGTGCATACAGTTGTTATTGTTGGATCGAGAGAACCGATAGAGGGGGGGTGAATATCGGAAATCGTTTTTCGGAAAAACTTAGAGCAAGTACGCAGCGGAAATTAAGAAAACAAAAATCACACAGAGACACAATCGATTTTACTTGGTTCGGAGCCTGGGTCGACTCCTACTCCAAGGCCCACGGTCGTTGACCGTTTACTTTGAGCAATTCTATATGAGGCGCAATAATAGTTTACAAGGATTGATTTACAAATTCAGCACAGTAAACTAAATAATTAAAAAGAGACTCTTCTTTTACCGACGTCCGATTGTAGGTTGACTTTTTCCGAAGCAGCGGGACATCGTCGGCTCGAGTTGGGCAGTTTCCGGAGCGAGGTGCGAGAGCAGAAGAGCTTGGAAGCGTCGATTGAAGTTGTTCTGAAGCTTGGGGTCGAGGGCCCTTTATATAGGGCCTGGGGGCGCCCGGGACGTCCGGGGCGCCCCCCCACGTGGCATTTGATCCGTCAATTCCTCGGTCAGCGTCTGATCCCTTTATCTTCGGGATCCGCTTTGACCGGGGCGCCCGGAGCGCTCGGGGCGCCCGGGATGACCGGGTCAAACTTCTATCTTCTGGCTTCGCGAGGGTGTGCTTCGATAGTTGGCCCTGGAGGCGCCCGGGACGCTGGGGGCGCCCGGGAGCAACGGGGGCGCCCGGGAGCACGGGGGCGCCCGTAGGTTGTACTGTCGAAGCGCGCTTCTTGTTTGTGTGTTTTGTGTTCACCTTGGGGGCGCCCGGGACACTCCGGGCGCCCTGGTCAGCTGTTGCCTCACTCCTTTGAGGCTCTCTGAGCTGCAGACACTCGTTCCTTCAGTCCTGCATCCAGGGTTAGTCCAAAACACAACAAAACATTAAGTGGTTAGTTTATACAGCCTTAGCTGTCTTGGTTCTGACTTTGGGTCTCCAAAATGGAGCCCTAGGTCGAACCGACGCCTACTGTTCCTTCGACGGGGAACGCGTCCTCACCTACTCCTCTCGGGAGAATTTACCTAATGCCAACCGTTCCTCTGGTTGGACTTTTGCCTGGTGGTCCTTTGCCAGGGCTTGGATGACGAGCTGTCCTTCGCCCGGTGCCTAGCAGTCCTTCGCTAGGGCTTTGCGACCTGGCATTCCCTCGCCAGTGCCTAGCAGTCCTTCGCTAGGGCTTTTACTCTGGCATTGCTTCGCCAGTGCCTAGCCCTCCTTCGCTAGGGCTTTTCCTGCACACTCAAGTAACATTGTCAGATAACAAGTGAGACTTAACTTTTGAACCCTGTTGCCATTATCAAAACACAGGTTTGACTTTGGTGCTTTCTGCACCAACAATCTCCCCCTTTTTGATTTATGGCAACCCTAGTTCAAAAAGTTAAGTTTAAACAAAAGCATAAAAATCCCTCCCCCTGGAGAGAATCTCCCCCTTGATTTTTCAAAACTTCGTGGGGTTCTAAGTTTTAAACAAAAATTACTTAGAATGATTTTGTATTTTAAAAACTTAAGTTTAGGTACTTTGGAAATCTTAAGTTTTAAAAGTACATAGATGAATTTTTGAAAGCATGAGTTTAGAGTACTTTAACAAAAAATTTGAAGCCTTAAGTTTTTAAAGTACTCAAAAGGTTTTTGCAATTTTTTACCTTAAGTACCAAAAAAAACTTAAATTTTTGAAGAGCTTAAGTACTTAGATAATTTTTGAATTTTTTGAAAAGCTTAAGTATTTTTAAGTACTTAATACAGTTTTGAAAAGGCATGAGTGTTTTGAAGAACTTAGTACTTTTTGAATAAAGGATAGAGTAAAACAAATTTTGAAAATTTAAACTCTCTCCTTTCTATCTCTCCCCCTTTGCCATATATCAAAAAACACCAGATAATTATAGCAGAAAGTAAAGTTCAGAACGGAAATAAATTTTATAACGAAAAATACTTGCATGACTTTGCTGTACTGACCTAGGACTTAGACCGAATCAGTTGATTTTTTTTTGTAGGGACCTGTCTAACCCATTTAGCTACTTACTAACTGTTATAAACAGTAGCTTTTGCTATGGTTAGTCAAGTTAAGTGTTTCTGTTCAAGTTAGATTTTCTAAGCTTGACACTTAACTTGATTGCTATATAAGTTGTATTTAGTGCCCCAATTACTGCAGATGCACTGACTTAAAGCATCTTGAATTAAGGCAAAGACCTAAGCATCTCAACCCTTTCTAGGTTATCAATCAAAGTATCCTAAGGTGCTTGTGAGATGCTGGCTTCTAAATCTATAAGTGCATGCAGTTCTAGGGTTAGGGCCTAGGCTAAGTCCATTTGCGAAAAAGACCCTAGTTTTGAAAGGGGGAAGTTTTGAAATAAAACTAAGTAAAAAAACTGATTTTGAAATTAAGTGAAACAGTTTTTCAAATTCTTTTAGAAACTGATTTGTAAATCAAGAAAAAATGAATCAAGAGTAGAGTTAATCTATTCTACATAACACAATCCTAACTGCCTAATAGACAACAAAAACAAGTACTCATAAGCTAGTCAACATAAAATAGTCAACACAGTCATACAGTCAACCATAAGTCAACCCTACTGAGTAGGGGCAGTCAAATAGTTATTGGTACAATGCTAAGCAACTCTAGGACGAGGGACCGGGATGATCAGATGGGCCAGGCTGCCATGAATCGAATCGTGCCATCATCTCGATGTATCGAGCATCAGCCACTTCTCGATCGGCCCTACGAGCGTCCCTCTGCTCGATGTATCGAGCAGCAGCCACTTCTCGGTCGGCCCTACGAGCGTCCATCTGCTCGATGTGATAGGCCTCGACCACCTCTCGGAGACTCTGAACCTGTGTCTCTAAATGTGTCACTCTCTGGTAGAGTGTCGGTGGAGCGGGCTCGTCGATGTGTGCTCGGGCTGCGGCAGCAATATCTCCAACGTTGACTTCGACTTCCTCGTCTGAGTCGATCGGGGCCCCGGCCTGCTGTCGTCTCCAACTCAGAACCCCGGTGGCCGATACCTCTAGACCCGCTAACGAGAAGTTCCTAAATCCTATTTCATCAAAATCGATCAAAGCGGTTATTTCACCTATGGTAATGTCGCGACCGTGGTGATGAAGGAGAGAGGTAATGATGTGGAAGCGTCGATTGAAGTTGTTCTGAAGCTTGGGGTCGAGGGCCCTTTATATAGGGCCTGGGGGCGCCCGGGACGTCCGTGGCGCCCCCCCCCCCCCCATGTGGCATTTGATCCGTCAATTCCTCGGTCAGCGTCTGATCCCTTTATCTTCGGGATCCGCTTTGACCGGGGCGCCCGGAGCGCTCGGGGCGCCCGGAGCGCTCGGGGCGCCCGGGTTGACCGGGTCAAACTTCTATCTTCTGGCTTCGCGAGGGTGTGCTTCGGTAGTTGCCCTGGGGGCGCCCGGGACGCTAGGGGCGCCCGGGAGCAGCGGGGGTGCCCGCAGGTTGTACTGTCGAAGCGCGTTTCTTGTTTGTGTGTTTTGTGTTCACCTTGGGGGCGCTCGGGACACTCCGGGCGCCCTGGTCAGCTGTTGCCTCACTCCTTTGAGGCTCTCTGAGCTGCAGACACTCGTTCCTTCGGTCCTGCATCCAGGGTTAGTCCAAAACACAACAAAACATTAAGTGGTTAGTTTATACAGCCTTAGCTGTCTTGGTTCTGACTTTGGGTCTCCAAAATGGAGCCCTAGGTCGAACCGACGCCTACTGTTCCTTCGACGGGGAACGCGTCCTCACCTACTCCTCTCGGGAGAATTTACCTGATGCCAACCGTTCCTCTGGTTAGACTTTTGCCTGGTGGTCCTTTGCCAGGGCTTGGATGCCGAGCTGTCCTTCGCCCGGTGCCTAGCAGTCCTTCGCTAGGGCTTTGCGACCTGACATTCCCTCGCCAGTGCCTAGCAGTCCTTCGCTAGGGCTTTTACTCTGGCATTCCTTCGCCAGTGCCTAACAGTCCTTCGCTAGGGCTTTTACTCTGGCATTCCTTCGTCAGTGCCTAGCAGTCCTTCGCTAGGGCTTTTACTCTGGCATTCCTTCGCCAATGCCTAGTAGTCCTTCGCTAGGGCTTTTCCTGCACACTCAAGTAACATTGTCAGATAACAAGTGAGACTTAACTTTTGAACCCTGTTGCCATTATCAAAACACAGGTTTGACTTTGGTGCTTTCTGCACCAACAGTCATAGCTCTATCCACTCGGACATCCATTTATGACAGGTGGACGATGATCTGACTGGTGTCAGGGGTGACACATGTCATTGCACCATGTGCATATTTTGCATCGTGCATTGTTTGCTGCATTTGATTTCTGCACTTGATTGACATGCATATATTGGAGATTTGTCTACTTTGGACTATATGTTGTACTTGTTCCATAGGGATTGATTTCATCCCTTTTTGTAGGATAGATGGATTCAGGTATGTACCTGTATTTAGTATCTTCAGTACACCCTTTCCGATTGTTTATATGAGACTGTATTAGCGTAGACCCTTATTATTATTGTAACGTACTATGCATATCTGCTGGGTATTCGCTGAGTTTATAGACTCACACCGTTGCCATATATTTTTATTTTCAGGCTGAAATACTTGGAGTCGCCGGAAGAGCCCAGCAGCCAGTCCCTACCCATCGCGATGACAGGGTTTTGTTTTTGTACTTGGCGATGTATTTATTTCATATTTCTTTTAGGACTTTGTATATGTCTTGTGAGTGTTGTAGGGTGCTCTAAGGGGTTTATGTAGTGGTTGATTTGTCGTAAGTCGGACCGGTCCGCAGTCAGGTATGATTTACTTAGTTGTCTTGTGCTTTTATGTTGTGTTTATCTGTTTTGGAGGCATGAGGCCAAATATATATTGCGTGGGATGTTTGTATTGTGTCAATTGTCCGTCGGACAAGGGAGGTGCTGTCCGATTTTCTATTGGATCAGCGACTCCTAGGTCTCGGGGCGTGACATCACTTGACTATCAAATTCAAGAAATTTTAATACTTGTCCCGAAGGTGTAGGATTCGAATCTGGAGAAGGCAAAAATCCATTGCCGGAAGTGGGAAAACCGTAGGACACGATCTAGAGAGCCGCCTAATGGGACTAGAGAAGTTGTGTCGCTACATAAAAAGGCTCACTTGGCTACCAGATTCAAGGAACTTTAGTACTTGTCTTAGAGGTCTAGGGTTCGAATATGGGGAAGGTAAAAACTCACTATCGAGAATGAGAAGACCGTATGGTACGACTTAGAGAGCCGCCTGATGAGATTAAAGGGGCCGTGTCACTACAATAAACACCACATGTTCATATATTAAACTTATTTAGTGTTTGTAATCTACTAAATTATTTATTTTTAAATGATTAATAGGATTGCATCAGAGCATTTGATGACACACATGTTAAGGCGCGATTATTACAAGGAAAAGCAACCCCATATATTGGCCGGTTGTAACTTTAATATGCATTTTACATTTATCTGGGATGAATGGAAAAGAGTTGCTCATGATAATATATAGAATATTCAAACAAGCTATTTGTAGGCCATAACTTAATTCTCCTCACTCAAAAGGAAAAATGTATTACTTAATTGACGTTGGATGTTCACGTATGTCAGGATATATGAGTCCTTATAAAAGTGAAAATATAAGGTATCATCTTGAAAACTTTCGTTGAGCTAGGACTTTGTAACTACAAGCAAGATTTTGAAAGATAAATTCAACTTCTACCCCTCTTTCTTGTAGGAATTGTGTTGAACGAACATTTAGAGTTTGATAGATGGAATATTTTGGTTAGAGCTATGATATATTCAGTAAAAAAATTCAGAAAATCTGTGACATTTTACATGCACACGTTCGATTGTCTCCTGGACACCATCGGCGACCTCCAGCCACCACCCATAATCAAACTATATCTTGGGAGGCATAATGAACCCGTCGAAAATCGTTACATGTAAAATATTACAATATTCATTAAGATTTTCTTTGAAAATTTTTATTAAACATATCATTTTTCTTTTAATTAATGTGATTTATTATCATAGTGATACACAAAGAAAAATTACGTCGGCAATAATGATCATTCCCACTATATAAGAAAGAAAAATGCTATAAGAGAGAAAAATATTTTTGAGATATTTCGAATAGCTGAATATGAAAATTATCAACCATCTATGAACATAATATATTTACAGCAAACTCTACGATGAAAAATGAAGATTATCTTAACAATATATATTGGATGATAACACATGATTCAATTGCTATATATGGAGATTTGTAAGAAGCGGACGATAATTTTAGTGATATATATATAGAAAAATAATAGAGAGAGTGAAAATGGGAGAGTGAATAACGTGACACTTTACATGCAGCGATCTCCGACGAGTTCGCCGTGCCCTCGAGGGTATAGTTTGATTCGGGACGACGGCCGAAGGCCGTCGATGGTGTCCAAGCAATAATCGAACGTGTACATGCACTAGTAGAATTTCCTTAATTTACTTCGTATATTCACTGAAGTCATAGATAGATAATTACCGAAGTAGACGCACATGAAGTAAAAAGGGATTATTTTACTTCGTCATATCACCGAAGTCATATCCATGAAAATAGTGAAGTCTTTTACCGGTTCAAAGAGGCAAACCGGTTCAGATTTGGACTGATTCTGAAGTAAAAAACTTGTCTTTTATTTCGTTGGTTTTGTAAAGTGTTGAAGTAATCGATGATATATAACTTTACAGTTTAAATTGATTGTCGAAGTAAAAAAATATTTGTTGCTTTAGTAGTTTTGTAATGCGACGAAGTAATAGATGATATATAACTTCATAGTTCACATTAATTGTCGAAGCAAATATATTTTACAACTTTGCCAGTATTTATAATTTATTATACAATAATATTCCAATATAAATATATATATATAACTTAAATGCATTAATTAGATTAAACAATTATACATTCAAAATGATGAAAAAATATATATATATATCCACAAATCCACAAGTATATATAACCAAAAAATATATCCACAAGTATATCCAAAATCCATAATAAAAGAACAAAATATGTATCCTAAGTACACCACCAATTTAGACACCTACAAATTCACTCCATTCAGTTCTGACATCATCATATTCGGATTGTTGGTAATATTGATTCTTGATTGTTCCTGCAAATTTTTATGCAAAAATACAAAATGCATTAGATTCATCCAACTGTAATAGTTTATCTCAATAATAAAAAAAAATATTAACATCTTCTCCAACTGTGGATTTTCACATTCAACTATCTCTTTCATGTACCTCATCACATAATATCCACATTCAATAGAACCACTTTGTTTTAGATTATCCTACAATGAAATAGAAAAGGTAAAGTATGTTGATGCAGTCTAGCCCGATTGTTGTTTGGTGTTTGACACCGATTTAAGTTTGGTTGAATTCGGATTAAGTCCAGGTGGATCGGGAGATCACACGCTGGCATGTGAAAAATCCTAACTTGGAGAGTTAGGTGTGAAAAAGTCCTAGCTTGGAGGGCTAGGTGAGAAAAGTCCTAACCTGGAGGGTTAGGTGTGGAAAAGTCCTAGCTTGGAGGACTAGGTGTGAAAATTCCTAACTCGGAGAGTTAGGTGATGGAAATCCCGGTGAGTAAAGCCGGGTCCTGGTGAGTGAAGCCGAGTCCTGGTGAGTGGTGGAAATCCCGGTGAGTGAAGCCGGGTCCTGGTGAGTGGTGGAAATCCCGGTGAGTGAAGCCGGGTCCTGGTGAGTGAAGCCAGGTGATGGAAATCCCGGTGAGTGAAGTCGGGTCCTGGTGAGTGAAGTCAGGTGATGGAAATCCCGGTGAGTGAAGCCGGGTCCTGGTGAGTAAAGCCAGGTGATTGAAATCCTAGTGAGTGAAGCTAGGTTGAAATCCCGATGAGTGAAGTCGGGTCCCGGTGAGTGAAGCCGGGTGACTGAAACCCTGGTGACTGAAGCCAGGTCCTAGCTTGGAGGGCTAGATTGAAGTCGCAGTGAGTGAAGCTGGGCATGGAGTTTTGGTCCGAGGGATCAAGCACGAGTCGGAGATGGGCTGGAGGCTGGTTCTCTCGACTAAGAGTGTGTTTGGCCTTGCCCGGATCGGTCTGGTGATCGATCAGGGAAGTTGGCACGAAGTTCCCTTTTGGATCGGTCTGGTGACCGATCCAGCGATGTCTGATCAGTCTGGTGACCGATCAGAGAGCTGATCGGTCTAGTGACCGATCAGGGAGCTGATCGGTCTAGTGACCGATCAGGGAGCTTCCAGTAACTTTGGCAAACCTACTGATCGGGTCCTGATCGGTCAGGTGACCGATCAAGGAGAAACCGTGACCGATCAGACTGAACGATCAACTGTCGCGAGGTTTCTCACCCTGACCAATTAGGCTGGAGCCTGATCGGTCAGGAAGCAGCCTGATCGGTCACCAGACCGATCAGGGAACTGCTGGATCGGTCTGGGGACCGATCAGAGGTGTGCAGCAGACTGCTGGATAGGTTTGGGGACCAATCAGGAGTGTGCAGAAGACTGCTGGATCGGTCTGGTGACCGATCAGGAGCAGAACTTTAATTCAAATACGCTGTCAGAAGTTTCTGATCGCGTCTATTTTCTCTGCCGATTTATTTAGAAGATTGCCGATATTATTTGATATGCATTGCTAAGCTTCTATTGGAGTGTGCAGGCTTTACAGGGATGATTCAAACATTGGAGGAGAGTCAATGGGAGGCTTTCCTTGGAGCAGGTTTGGCTGTTCCCTTGTTTCAGGTCTCAACGGCATCTGGAGAGCAGCTGGCAACTGACGGAGGCTCAGCTGGAGAGGGTATTCAGTGGACTAAGTACTCAGGGAGTCAGGGGGTCATGATGTGGCTTCAGTGGATGCTGATGGAGAGCCTGGTGATGGGAGCAGAGGCTTAAGACGAGGCTGGAAGCAGAGGAGCGAAAACAAGGAAGACAGAAAAACGAGTGAAGTTTTTGCTATGGGGTTGTGCTCTCTGTTGCTTTGTGCTTGAGCGATCTTGGTGCATTCCTATGAGATCTTTGTGAGTGTTCCTTCTTGTGTGATCTCTTGTACTCGAGTTCAATCATCCGTGAGATCTGTGGAGAGGTTTCTCCACCGAGAAGGAGACTCTATCTTATCCGATGTTCACCGGGGCTTGATCTGCCGACGATCAAGGGATCGCCTACCTTAAGGGCACGCCAAGGAGTAGGGGCAAGTTATCCCCGAACCTTGTAAACGATCCTTGTTAGCGTTTTGGTTTGTCTTTAATTTCTACACTTTGTTTCTGCTGTTATATTGTGTATTTCTTCCGCTGCGACTAATCTTCAAGTGCAGAAGTTCAAAAGTGCAAGAATTAGTGTCTGGCTATATTCACCCCCCCTCTAGCCATCCAAGCTTCAACAAGTAGTATCAGAGCTTGGGGCTCTACTTCAATGGCTTAACATCCGAGAGCTAACAAAGATGGTCATGGGAAGAGAAGGGTTTAGCACCAGCTGACCTCCACTCTTCGACGGCGCTGATTTTCCATACTGGAGGTTGTAGATGGAGTTTTACCTCAAAACTAACCTTGGCATGTGGTTTGCTGTCAAGGAAGATTTTTCCACTCCTAAAGATGCTAAGGGAAAAGAGATGGACTCTCAAGTTGGTCAGCAGATCAAATCCGGAGAGGTGAAGCCGATGCGAAAGCGGTGGTAACTTTGCAATGTGGGTTGACCAAGGACCAACTAATCAAAGTTGGTCCCTTCACAAGTGCTAAAGACCTTTGGAACAAAGTCATTGAGCTCCATGAAGGAACCCAAGACACCCGGACTGCCAAGAAGGACCTCCTTCTCAGCCAACTCCAAAATCTGTCCATGAAAGAGGAAGAAACTGTAAGTATACTTCATGGTCGGTTTAAAGAGATACTCAACGGTCTCCATTCCATCAATGAAAAGGTAGAAAACCGAGACTTAGTAAGGTATATTCTCAAAGCCTTCCCTAGGAATGCCTTGTGGACATCCATGGTGGATGCCTACAAGGTTTCCAAGGATTTATCTTTTGTTAAGTTAGAAGATCTATTTTGTGAAATGGAACTACATGAGATCTCTAACAAAAGTTCAAAAGAGAAAGGTATTGCTTTAGTGGCAGGTGACAACAAGAAGAAGAAGAAGGGGAAGAAGAAGGAGAAGGAAGTATCTTCATCTGCATCCTCATCTGAGTCCGAGTCCGAGTCCGAGGAGGAGGGCAGCTGGTCTTCTTCCTCCGAGATGACCAACTTTGTTAGAAGGATGATGAGGAAGAGCCGGCGCCTCAAGGGTAAAGGTAACCCGAGTATAGTTAAAATTGATAAGTCTAATGTTACTTGTTTTGAGTGTAGCAAGAAAGGACATTACAAGGATGAATGTCCAAAGTTAAAGAAGAAGAAGGATAAATCAAAGAAGGAAAAGAAGGTCTTGAGGGCCACATGGGATGAATCGTCCTCTAGTTCATCCGAAGAAGAGGAGGAGGAGAAGTACACTCATCACGGTGCCCTCATGGCCATAGAGGATTCAAATGAAGAGGAGAGTGGAGACGAATCAAGCTCCTCAACCACGCCTTCATCATCTTCGGATGATGAAGAGGTAATCTCTCCCGAGCTAGATAAGTGCTATAGAACTATTGCATGTCTAGCTAGGTTGCTTAAAAAATCTAAGAACAAAGTTAAATTGTTGAAATTGGAAGTAGAAGAATTGAAATCCTCTAGGGTGGAGGATATTAATGATTTTCATGAGAAATCCTCTAAGGATGAGGATCTTGGTAATATGCATGATAAGTCCCTTGAAAATGAGAATAAGGACTTGATGAACGAAGTTGAAAATTTCAAGAATATTCTTGAGAAGTTTTCAACTAGCTCCAAGACCCTAGACATGATTCTAAATTCACAAAAAGCGGTCTACAACAAGATTGGCTTGGATTATCAACCTAAACAATCAAGTTTCATATCGTTGATGTCTATAACCCAATTTAGAGCACAAAATAATTCTAGGATTCAAAAGGCTAAAAAGAAAATGACTAAGGCATGGGTGCCAAAGTCCTTCATTGAAGATTCATTAGGTCCCAAAATTTGGGTACCTAAAACCTCAATATTTAGAATTGTATAAGCATCATTTGAGGGGGAGTATCTATCAACATTGGTTGTTGATAATTGGTGCTCCCAACACATGGTCATTCCTAGTTAGGGATGGGCCTAGTATTTCTCAATTCAATGGATGATCATACACTACCCATGAGAAATGGATTTTCTCTCTTGAATTTAGATAATTGGAGTTAGAACCAATGGAAATCATAAACTCCCTACACAATATAGATACATGGAAAATTTTCTCATGTAGTCTATTTCATTGGTGTCACTTGAAATTTCTCTCATTTGTATTTGTATACATTTGGGACTATAGTTTATCAAGATTGCTACAATATAATTAGGTCTATGGGTAATGAACTTGTTAGAAATTTGGGATTATAAATTCTCCGATTTAATGTATGAATTTTCAATAGAATGGAGAATTAGGGTTCTAAACTTGATACAAACTTAGGATCATGAATTATCAAATTTCATAAAAATTGGTAAATTACCAATAGAACTAAGAATTTGGACTATGAATTGCTTAGGACAATTAGTTTTATTGTTGCTATTTATAGTTTCCTGCAATTCATGGTATATGATATGCCTTATGTCAAGCCTAAGGAATCCATTTTCTTGTATATACAACATAAAGGCATGCTAAAGAACAAGGATTAACACATAATTTGTGATGATAAGACATCAATAGACAAAAACATGAGCTTAAAGTTTAGGCTTAAATTTTTCTTAAGATATTTTGTTTGGTGAACATCATCAAGTATGTCATGATTTACTGTATGTGTTAGTGACGTTAATGTGTTGCATGCAAATTTTTGAGGAATATATAGTTTGTGATGATCATCATAAAACCTTACAAGGCAACATCAATGCATGCTTTTGAAATGTTTTTTTTTAAACTGGTTAAATGAGATAAAAACATGTCGGACAAAATACAACCTTATGAATTGTATTGATACAAGCATGTTTTTGAAAATTTGATCATATTTTTGTTTGTATCATGAAATCTGATCATATTTTGGAAACTTGATATTAGTATCTTATTTTGATAATTGTTTGATGAAATGTATTTCGATTAAGGGAACCCGTGATTAGGATCAAATGGATTAAAACTAATTGAATTAGGGTTTGGGAATGATTAGGGGTTGAAACAAATCTATTTCTGAAGCTGATCAGTTTCAGAAACCACTCTGTATCAGACCTGATCAGTCCACCGACCGATCAGGACTCACCCTGATCGGTCTGGTGACCGATCAGGGGACCTTCTGATCAGTCCGTGACCGATCAGACCAATTCTGATCAAGGAACTCCCAAATCGTTCCAAAGTGATCCAAAACCTCCTTAAACCAATCTCATTTCATCAAGTTGTATCAGATTACCTGATCATACAGATACACACAAATCTGATACAAACCAAGTCAAATTGAAACATACTTGATCTTCCATTGGTACAAACCTGGTACTAAGTGAGTACAAGTTTGTTCAAGTATTCAAAGAAGGGTAGGAATTTTTAAGACCCCTGATTCTCACAAATTTTTCTGGAACATCAGGTATTAAAATGCTGATTTGATACAAACATATGTTGGAATGTTCAAATTCAGAAGAAAGGGTTTGTTGAGTCATGACTCTTGTTCTTAATGTCGTGTTTCAGAATTTTTTCTGAAATGACAAATATCACTAGAGTCTACATCCCTATTGTGGAATGTCAATTGTTAATGCAGTCTGATCAGAAACGTATCATGCCAGTTTCAGAAATTTTTCTGAAATTTGATCGCTCCCCAAACTAACAGGAAATATTTCTGTATCAAACAATCAACGAACCTGATCGGTCACGGAGACCAATCAGGATTATATGTCAGATACAGATGCATTCCTTACGTGTCATATGAAACATATACATGTTTGACCATGATATATTTCTGTATATATTTTCATGTGCAATTCACACTTATTGTTGTATGATGCATATACATTGTTTCCATGATACATTTATGGTATATGCCTCTCATATGCAATTCAAAAGTTTGCCTTTGATTATTTTGGGTTCGGGGAGAGACCCTTGGTTGAGGGGGAGTTATGTTAAAACTTAATAACCATGCCCTTTTCGATGTTTGACAAGGGGGGAGAGAATGGTTGAATAAGTTTGAGGTTATTATAGGGGGAGGATCTTGATTCCCTTATGAGAATTGAATGGACTTCAATTGATCTAATACCTAAACTTAAATCGGATTGTCAAACAACAAAAAGGGGGAGATTGTTGATGCAGTCTGGCCCGATTGTTGTTTTGTGTTTGACACCGATTTAAGTTTGGTTGAATTCGGATTAAGTCCAGGTGGATCGGGAAATCACACGCTGGCATGTGAAAAGTCCTAACTTGGAGAGTTAGGTGTGAAAAAGTCCTAGCTTGGAGGGCTAGGTGAGAAAAGTCCTAACCTGGAGGGTTAAGTGTGGAAAAGTCCTAGTTTGGAGGGCTAGGTGTGAAAATTCCTAACTCGGAGGGTTAGGTGATGGAAATCCCGGTGAGTGAAGCCGGGTCCTAGTGAGTGAAGCCAGGTGGTGGAAATCCCGGTGAGTGAAGCCGGGTCCTGGTGAGTGAAGCCAGGTGGTGGAAATCCCGGTGAGTGAAGTCGGGTCCTGGTGAGTAAAGTCGGGTCATGGCGAGTAAAGCCAGGTGATGGAAATCCCGGTGAGTGAAGTCGGGTCCTGGTGAGTGAAGCCAGGTGATGGAAATCCGGTGAGTGAAGTCGGGTGATTGAAATCCTAGTGAGTGAAGCTAGGTTGAAATCCCGGTGAGTGAAGCCGGGTACCGGTGAGTGAAGCCGGTGACCGAAACCCTAGTGAGTGAAGCCAGGTCCTAGCTTGGAGGGCTAGGTTGAAGTCCCAGTGAGTGAAGCTGGGCATGGAGTTTTGGTCCGAGGGATCAAGCACGAGTCAGAGATGGGCCGGAGGCTGGTTCTCTCGACTAAGAGTGGGTTTGGTCTTGCCCGGATCGGTCTGGTGACCGATCAGGGAAGTTGGCACGAAGTTCCCTCTTGGATCGATATGGTGACCGATCCAGCGATGTCTGATCGGTCTGGTGACCGATCAGGGAGCTTCCAGTAACTTTGGCAAACCTACTGATCGGGTCCTGATCGGTCACCTGACCGATCAGGGAGAAACCGTGACCGATCAGACTGAACGATCAACTGTCATGAGGTTTCTCACCCTGACCGATCAGGCTGGAGCCTGATCGGTCAGGAGCAGCCTGATCGGTCACCAGACCGATCAGGGAACTGCTGGATCGGTCTGGGGACCGATCAGAGGTGTGCAGCAGACTACTGGATAGGTCTGGGGACCGATCAGGAGTGTGCAGAAGACTGCTGGATCGGTCTGGTGACCGATCAGGGTCCTTCCTAATCGGTCTGGGGACCGATCAGGAGCAGAACTTTAATTCAAATACGCTGTCAGAAGTTTCTGATCGCGTCTGTTTTCTCTGCCGATTCTCTGATAGATTGCCAATATTATTTGATATGCATTGCTAAGCTTCTATTGGAGTGTGCAGGCTTTACAGGGATGATTCAAACATTGGAGGAGAGTCAATGGGAGGCTTTCCTTGGAGCAGGTTTGGTTGTTCCCTTGTTTCATGTCTCAACGACGTCTGGAGAGCAGCTGGCAACTGACGGAGGCTCAGCTGGAGAGGGTCTTCAGTGGACTGAGTGCTCAGGGAGTCAGGGGGCCATGCTGTGGCTTCAGTGGATGCTGATGGAGAGCCTGGTGATGGGAGCAGAGGCTTAAGACGAGGCTGGAAGCAGAGGAGCGAAAACAAGGAAGACAAAAAAACGAGTGAAGTTTTTGCTGTGGGATTGTGCTCTCTGTTGCTTTGTGCTTGAGCGATCTTGGTGCATTCCTGTGAGATCTTTGTGAGTGTTCCTTCTTGTGTGATCTCTTGTACTCAAATTCAATCATCCGTGAGATCTGTGGAGAGGTTTCTCCACCGAGAAGGAGGCTCTATCTTATCCGGTGTTCACGGGGGCTTGATCTGCCAACGATCAAGGGATCGCCCACCTTAAGGGCATGCCAAGGAGTAGGGACAAGTTATCCCCGAACCTTGTAAACGATCCTTGTTAGCGTTTTGGTTTGTCTTTAGTTTCTGCACTTTGTTTCTGCTGTTATACTGTGTATTTCTTCCGCTGCGACTAATCTTCAAGTGCAGAAGTTCAAAAGTGCAAGAATTAGTGTCTGGCTATATTCACCCCCCCTCTCTAGCCATCCAAGCTTCAACAAAGTAATGGTCACAATCCAAGTTATAATAACCATCCATTCATATCTTCATACATAAGCACAATATATACTGTTAATTGTTTAAAATTTGGTCCTTTAGA
>JAGFNQ010001951.1:0-32507 GCA_024364735.1 Boesenbergia rotunda | reverse complement strand
TCCATGGTGGATGCCTACAAGGTTTCCAAGGATTATCTTTTGTTAAGTTAGAAGATCTATTTTGTGAAATTGAACTACATGAGATCTCTAACAAAATTTCAAAAGAGAAAGGTATTGCTTTAGTGGCAGGTGACAACAAGAAGAAGAAGAAGGGGAAGAAGAAGGAGAAGGAAGTCTCTTCATCTTCATCCTCATCCGAGTCCGAGTCCGAGTCCGAGGAGGAGGGCAGCTGGTCTTCTTCCTCCGAGATGGCCAACTTTGTTAGAAGGATGATGAGGAAGAGCCGACGCCTCAAGGGTAAAGGTAACCCGAGTATAGTTAAAATTGATAAGTCTAATGTTACTTGTTTTGAGTGTAGCAAGAAAGGACATTACAAGGATGAATGTCCAACGTTAAAGAAGAAGAAGGATAAATCAAAGAAGAAAAAGAAGGCCTTGAGGGCCACATGGGATGAATCGTCCTCTAGTTCATCCGAAGAAGAGGAGGAAGAGAAGTACACTCATCACCGTGCCCTCATGGCCATAGAGGATTCAAATGAAGAGGAGAGTGGAGACGAATCAAGCTCCTTAACCACACCTTCATCATCTTCGGATGATGAAGAGGTAATCTCTCCCGAGCTAAATAAGTGCTATAGAACCATTGCATGTCTAGCTAGGTTGCTTAAAAAATCTAAGAACAAAGTTAAATTGTTGAAATTGAAAGTAGAAGAATTGAAATCCTCTAGGGTGGAGGATATTAATGATTTTCATGAGAAATCCTCTAAGGATGAGGATCTTGGTAATATGCATGATAAGTCCCTTGAAAATGAGAATAAGGACTTGAAGAACGAAGTTGAAAATCTCAAGAATATTCTTGAGAAGTTTTTAACTAGCTCCAAGACCCTAGACATGATTCTAAATTCACAAAAAGCGGTCTACAACAAGATTGACTTGGGTTATCAACCTAAACAATCAAGTTTCATATCGTTGATGTCTAGAACCCAATTTAGAGCACAAAATAATTCTAGGATTCAAAAGGCTAAAAAGAAAATGACTAAGGCATGGGTGCCAAAGTCCTTCATTGAAGATTCATTAGGTCCCAAAATTTGGGTACCTAAAACCTCAATATTTAGAATTGTATAAGCATCATTTGAGGGGAGTATCTATCAACATTGGTTGTTGATAATTGGTGCTCCCAACACATGGCCATTCCTAGTTAGGGATGGGCCTAGTATTTCTCAATTCAATGGATGATCATACACTACCCATGAGAAATGGATTTTCTCTCTTGAATTTAGATAATTGGAGTTAGAACCAATGGAAATCATAAACTCTCTACACAATATAGATACATGGAAAATTTTCCCATGTAGTCTATTTCATTGGTGTCACTTGAAATTTCTCTCATTTGTATTTGTATACATTTGGGACTATAGTTTATCAAGATTACTACAATATAATTAGGTCTATGGGTAATGAACTTGTTAGAAATTTGGGACTATAAATTCTCCGATTTAATGTATGAATTTTCAATAGAATGGAGAATTAGGGTTCTAAACTTGATACAAACTTAGGATCATGAATTATCAAATTTCATAAAAATTGGTAAATTACCAATAGAACTAAGAATTTGGACTATGAATTGCTTAGGACAATTAGTTTTATTGTTGCTATTTATAGTTTCCTGCAATTCATGGTATATGATATGCCTTATGTCAAGCCTAAGGAGTCCATTTTCTTGTATATACAACATGAAGGCATGCTAAAGAACAAGGATTAACACATAATTTGTGATGATAAGGTATCAAATAGACAAAAACATGATCTTAAGGTTTAGGCTTAAATTTTTCTTAAGACATTTTGTTTGGTGAACATGATCAACTATGTCATGATTTACTGTATGTGTTAGTGACGTTAATGTGTTGCATGCAAATTTTTGAGGAATATATGGTTTGTGATGATCATCATAAAACCTCACAAGGCAACATCAATGCATGTTTTTGAAATATTTTTTTAAAAACTGGTTAAATGAGATAAAAGTATGTCAGACAAAATACAACCTTATGAATTGTATTGATACAAGCATATTTTTGAAAATTTGATCATATTTTTGTTTGTATCATGAAATCTGATCATGTTTTGGAAACTTGATATTAGTATCTTATTTTGATAATTGTTTGATGAAATGTATTTCGATTAAGGGAACCCATGATTAGGATCAAATGGATTAAAACTAATTGAATTAGGGTTTGGGAATGATTAGGGGTTGAAACAAATCTATTTCTGAAGCTGATCAGTTTCAGAAACCACTCTGTATCAGATCTGATCGGTCCACCGACCGATCAGGACTCACCCTGATCGGTCTGGTGACCGATCAGGGGTCCTTCTGATCGGTCCGGTGACCGATCAGACCAATTCTGATCAAGGAACTCCCAAATCGTTCCAAAGTGATCCAAAACCTCCTCAAACCAATCCCATTTCATCAAGTTGTATCTGATTACCTGATCATACTGATACACACAAATTTGATACAAACCAAGTCAAATTGAAACATACTTGATCTTCCATTGGTACAAACCTGGTACTGAGTGAGTACAAGTTTGTTCAAGTGTTCAAAGAAGGGTAGGAATTTTTAAGGCCCTTGATTCTCAGAAATTTTTCTGGAACATCAGGTATTAAAATGCTGATTTGATACAAACCTATGTTGGAATGTTCAAATTCAGAAGAAAGGGTTTGTTGAGTCATGACTCTTGTTCTTAATGTCGTGTTTCGGAAATTTTTCTGAAATGACAAATATTACTAGAGTCTACATCCCTGTTGTGGAATGTCAATTGTTAATGCAGTCTGATCAGGAACGTATCATGCCAGTTTCAGAAATTATTCTGAAATTTGATCGCCCCCCAGATTAACAGGAAATATTTTTGTATCAAACAATCAACGAACCTGATCGGTCACGGAGACCAATCAGGATTATATGTCAGATACAGATGCATTCCTTACGTGTCATATGAAACATATACATGTTTGACCATGATATATTTCTGTATATGTTTTCATGTGCAATTCACACTTATTGCCATATGATACATATACATTGTTGCCATGATTCATTTATGGTATATGCCTCTCATATGCAATTCAAAAGTTTACCTTTGATTATTTTGGGTTCGGGGAGAGACCCTTGGTTGAGGGGGAGTTATGTTAAAACTTAATAACCATGCCCTTTTCGATGTTTGACAAAGGGGGAGAGAATGGTTGATTAAGTTTGAGGTTATTATAAGGGGAGGATCTTGATTCCCTTATGAGAATTGAATGGACTTCAATTGATCTAATACCTAAACTTAAATCGGATTGTCAAACAACAAAAAGGGGGAGATTGTTGATGCAGTCTGGCCCGATTGTTGTTTTGTGTTTGGCACCGATTTAAGTTTGGTTGAATTCGGATTAAGTCCAGGTGGATCGGGAGATCACACGCTGGCATGTGAAAAGTCCTAACATGGACAGTTAGGTGTGAAAAAGTCCTAGCTTGGAGGGCTAGGTGAGAAAAGTCCTAACCTAGAGGGTTAGGTGTGGAAAAGTCCTAGCTTGGAGGGCTAGGTGTTAAAATTCCTAACTCGGAGGGTTAGGTGATGGAAATCCCGGTGAGTGAAGCCGGGTCCTGGTGAGTGAAGCCAAGTGGTGGAAATCCCGGTGAGTGAAGGCGGGTCCTGGTGAGTGAAGCCAGGTGGTGGAAATCGCGGTGAGTGAAGCCGGGTCCTGGTGAGTGAAGCCAGGTGATGGAAATCCTGGTGAGTGAAGCCGGGTCCTGGTGAGTAAAGCCAGGTGATGGAAATCCCGGTGAGTGAAGTCGGGTGATCGAAACCCTGGCGAGTGAAGCCAGGTCCTTGCTTGGAGGGCTAGGTTGAAGTCCCAGTGAGTGAAGCTGGGCATGGAGTTTTGGTCCAAGGGATCAAGCACGAGTCGGAGATGGGCCGGAGGCTGGTTCTCTCGACTAAGAGTGGGTTTGGCCTTGCCCGGATCGGTCTGGTGACCGATCGGGGAAGTTGGCACGAAGTTCCCTCTTGGATCGGTCTGGTGACCGATCCAGTGATGTCTGATCGGTCTGCTGACCGATCAGGGAGCTTCCAGTAACTTTGGCAAACCTACTGACCGGGTCCTGATCGGTCTGGTGACCGATCGGGGAGAAACCGTGACCGATCAGACTGAACGATCAACTATCGCGAGGTTTCTCACCCTGACCGATCAGGCTGGAGCCTGATCGGTCAGGAAGCAGCCTGATCGGTCACCAGACCAATCAGGGAACTGCTGGATAGGTCTGGGGACCGATCAGGGGTGTGCAGCAGATTGCTGGATAGGTGTGGGGACCAATCAGGTGTTGGGACCGGGTGCATGTTGACATGGGTGCATGTTCGTAATTTTAAAATTAATTACGTACAGCGGAAGGTTTAGCATAAATAATTTCTCAAATTATTTAACCACACATCTAAGCATGCAATTTTATCTTGTATAGACATGATCATATATTTAAAATTTTGCAGAAACATAAACTAATTTACGTATTACCTCGCGTAACTCGAAGGAAGGGACGAGATCCAACTGTAAGCATCCCTTGGAAGCTCAGCCTCTATTCGCGTCCACGCCGAGTATCTTTGGGATGACTTCGCAAAGCCACGAGTTTCGTGTTCTCGAGAACTACTAGATTCTCCGAGAACGCAACGAGAAAAACCAAGAGAGAAGTCGGAAGACTAATCACAAAAGGATGGCCGGAATCAAAATCCCGGCGAAGCAAAAGAAGAGGCTTGCGGCAAAAAGATCCTTGCGGCAAACTTTAATTCCGGCAACACCTTCTTCTAGCCAAGAGATGGTCGGAGCTTCCTTCTCCGGCAGCAGGTGGTGGTCGGCAGGGAAAGGGCAGGGGCGGCCGGCTGGTGCTCCTTCTTGGGGCTGGTTGGCGCACGACAAGAAGGGGAGAAGAGAAGGAGAGAAAGAGAGGGAGAGAGCCTATGCCTTCATCTCTACGATTCACACCCAAGCCTTGCCTTGGGTCCTTTATATAGTGGCCTCTCAACCATCAAGCCTCTCAAATATGGAATAACTTATTCCATCTGTAACGCCCGCCCTTTACGTGAGCGACGCGTTACTTTTGTTTTTTCTTTCTTTCGTACATTATTGCATATGAAACGTAAATATAGCAGCGGAAATAATACTAAATCATGAACATATGCAATTGGATAAATTTCTTTTTAACTAAACTACTTTAAGCATGTGAATCATAGCATAGCATATCTATCAAGAGAGTATACAGTTCTACGTTAAGCATGCATATCATAAAGAACTTCAACTCTAACAAGTAGTAAGTGTAAACATAAGGACATAAGGACTAACACATGCAGTTCATAAGTAGCAACATTAAGTCCATGAGAAATAAGTTCATAAGTAAGAGTAAAGACAACAGTAGAATCGTTCTGCCAAGTCACTGCCATACACACACACATGCCCTCCTGCTGCTTCCCTTCTTTAGAAACCTCTAGTTTGATCTGCAACATAAGAAGGTAGACTATAAGCATAAAATGCTTAGTAAGCTCCTTGCTTACTCACAAAATCCGTACATCACATATAAGTAGAAATCCACATCATTTGACATAAATATATAACATGAATAAATACTTAAAGCATCTAAAGCACATAAGCATAAACACTTAACATTTGCATAATCTTTAAAACATAATCATGTGCATAAACATTAAACATAGCGTATGCAATATCATTAATCATGAACATGTGCATAAATATTAAACATAGCATATGCAATATCATTAAACATAAACATGTGCATAGACATTAAACATAGCGTATGCAATATCATTAATCATGAACATGTGCATAAATATTAAACATAGCATATGCAATATCATTAAACATAAACATGTGCATAGACATTAAACATATAACATACTTGACATGACATAGTTCTTGACATAAACATAAGCATAAGATATACTTGACATGGCATAGAAGCATAGCATGAATGAATGCATGAGTTAAATGCACATAACATAAGGATGCTTATTTGAAAATCATACTTATAAATACTTAAACATAATCATAACTTCATGGGGGCCCTGGCTTGTACCACATAAGAACAGTTACGGTAGTCCCATAACCGTGGACAGCTACGGTAGTCGCATAACCGTGGACAACTACGGTAGTCCAGAACCGTGGACAGCTACGGTAGTCCAGAACCGAGGCTAACATAAGGAGCCCATCCCTGTTGGACAGCTACGGTAGTCCCAGAACCGTAGACAGCTACGGTAGTCCAAAACCGAGGCGTTCTTAAGGTGCCCATCCCTTGGACCTTTTTAGGGTCCGGTACAAGCCCATTCATAAAGTAAAATAGCATACATGATTCCTTTTCTTTCTATAGCAATTTCTCTTTAGCATAGCGTTCGTCATTTCTTTTCTTTTCTTAGAAATTGCTCTTTAGACATTCTTTTATTCATAATGTTATACATGTCATGGGCATACATTCAAAGCATAAATGTCATCATAACTTTCAAGCATGAGCATGGCATGAAGAAAACATAATTTCATGGTAAGAAAGTTCATAACATGCCAACTTATCATTCATGATTCATAAAACACATAATGTTCAATTTAAAACTAAGGATGATACACCTAGGGAACTTGTTCCAATTTTTCATCTATCATGGCCTAATGAAACATAGATACCTTTAATTCAACCATAATTCAACATATATTCTACTGGTCAAAACATTTAGATAGGGTTATCATGGCATGGAAACACAACACAACATCTCACAACTCATACAACATGCATACATTGAATATCCTATTACCAAGAGACATCATCAAGTGAGGTAGTGACCTTAACCCATCCTAAAATCTAATTTAAGGTACTGATCATAAACTTCTAAGGTTCATATCAACATGAAAATGACAAAGAAAAAAAACAATTGATTCATACAACATGCATATGATATATATTCTAACACTAGGAAATATTAGCAAGTAACATGACATCTTTAACTCTTTCATTTCTTTTCATCTATCATGACATAATAAAACATGAATACTTTTAATTCAACCATAATTCATCATATACTCTACTGATCAAAACATTTAGATAGGGTTATCATGGCATAAAAACACAACACAACATCTTAACAACTCATACAACATGCATACATTGAATACCCTATTACCAAGAGACCTTATCAAGTGAAGTAGTGACCTTAACCCATCCTAAGGCCTAATTTAGGAAACTGATCAAAAACTTCTAAGGTTCTTATCAACATGAAAATGACAAAAACAAAAGCAATTGATTCATACAATATACATATAATACATATTCTAACACTAAGAAGCACTAGTAAGTAACATGACATCTTTAACTCTTCTTTTTCTTTCTTTTTGGCCCTTATTTAGGGTATTAACCCCATGTGTTCAGAGGGGAAATATGGCCTAAAAATATATATATATAACCCTCAAACAACCATTAACAAGGAATTAAAATATTAGCTAGTCAAAAGAACCCAAACATCTTCTTGTGGCCAAAAAGTCTATGGCTTCATGAGAGCCTTGGCCTAAACCTTTAAGGGTCTTTTGCTTCATCTTTTTTTTTTCATCATCACTCATAACTTAACATCAAGAAAACATTGGAGTCATTAGATAGCATCAAACACAAACCTAAGCCCTAAATCTCGTGTTGGCCGAAACTTGCCTATAGGGAAACCTTCACGATTTTTGCAACACATCGTCAAAAATATACAAGAACATAAATCAAAAACATATATAACTATTATGTTGTAGATGAGGGGAGTCTTACCCTTTTTGTCTTGGTTATAAACCTTGAATAGAGAAAGAAAAAGGAAACCTTCTTGACTTTAGAGTACTCCTTGCCCTTGTAGCCTTGTAGAAGAACTTGGATCTTCAAGAGGGAGACCTCTTGTGAAGTTTTCCAAAAGGAAACCCCCCTTTGGAATTTCGGCCAAGAATGAAGAAGAGAGGGGAGAGGAAGGGCCTTGGTGGAAGAGAAGAAGAGAAAAGTAACTTAAGCCTCTTCACTTCTCATCCCACCTCTTTATACTAAGTGAAGGGCATGTTGCCTCCTCTCATGGTGACTCTTCACTTCCCTTATCCTTACACCTATCTACAATTTCCTTTATCCTCCTAATAGCACTCCCTTGCTAGGTGAATTGGTTACATATGCATTCTTAAGGCTTACAACATCTCCAAGGTTCAATCCTTGGCACCTACATCATTTCATTTTTTTTTATTCTTTTGCAAGCCCATCTAAAGTAAGGCCCATTACATGATGTGTTATTTCTTTTATCCTCATGGGGCCCATTAGGATAACTGATGAAGTGCTATTTAAGACCCATTAGGAATTCCACCATTTAGAGCTCATATAAGGCCTATTAACACTTACACTAAAATTCCCACAACTCTAACTATCATTCATGAATCATACTCAATATGGCTATTATTCATGCAATCCTACTCAATATTAGGGATAATATTGAATGGAATTTTAGTGGGGTATTACACTATCATGCCAAGTTTGATTTTATATCATGGTTAAAATCATATTTTAATTCATGATAAAAATTTTCTCTCCTATGGAATAAATTTCCTTATCATGGTAAATCAATCTATGATTGATTTTATAAAATAAACCAATCCATAGTTTATTTTAATTTCCATGAAAAATAAACCAAACCTTGGTTTATTATATAAAAATTTATATCATCCATAATTTTATAAAACAAACCACACTTGGTTTATTTTATAAATTGAACTAAAAACTTGGTTCTCTCCCTTTGTTGTGGCCGACCAAGCAAAGAGGATGGAGGCCCTCTTTGGCCGGCCCATCCAAGCCACGTCCCAATGAATTAAACTTATTTAATTCATCTATTAAGCCTTCAAAAGACTTAGTCATTTTACGCTTCCGATGCGTCTCTGAAAAATTCAGATTCGACTTATCGTTTGGCTCAACCAAACCTAATCTCTCTTGATTGGAAAATCTAATTTTTAACTCGTTTTAAATCCCTCGGATTACTCGTACTGCGTGTGACTAAATAGTCTTTCGATTTATGTTGGCCGTCTATAATTAATCAATTAATTATAGAACGATCATGAGTGGCACCTAGTTGTACATCATGATCCCCAATTAATCGAAAGATCAACGGTTGACCTCAGAAACAATTCTGAAACCCTTCAGCAGCTATAATGAATCGTGCCCCATTCCCTTCACCATCTTATACCCACTTGGTTCAGGACATGGTCTATGTGTGTCAGTCCCCACTAGGCTGACTACGTCACACCTAGCCCAAGTAACGTTTTCTCGTCCTACGGATTCTAATTACTCTCAAGTATTTAAGATATTCATACTCTGAACATGTCATGCTCTGGCCAGAGGATTCGAGTAACAATTCGATGATAGGCCTCGGGTATACATCTCCTCGCAAGGAGTGGTGAATCCTTTGTAGGCTGTTCAAACATCTTCGGGCACTTCGGCTTATACCCAATCATCCTGGGTCCACACCTCCTTGGAGATGCTTGCTTAAGATGTCAAAGTATAAGTCTCCATGACCAAGATGACTTGAACACCGCAAGTCAAAGGAACATCACACTTAAGCTGTAGTAAGAACTTCACTGGAATATCTATATGTAGACTACCATATGAAGTTTTATAGCCAGTCACTCCAATGAACTAGTTCCCTTAACTAGCATTCATGTTTATCTCCGGACATCTCAATGTCACCAGCCAGTGAGAATCAGCTGATTAGAGAATAACCCATGCTAGTCTCAACAGAATTGATAGTGTCCGTATTTATCAATTCATCGACTAGGGACAATTTCAATACTTCACAATTACACATGTAGAGATAATCACTAGTTGTGAATTCATCACAAATTCTCTCATGCTATGAATTATATTGCAGACATTCAGTAAATGAGTTTAAGATCTCAATCAAATACACAAACATGTATACTCAAATAGTGAATATTCATTTATTAAAATAAATGATTACAATCATAAGGCGATTGCCTTAGGACACTTCTCTCATATCACTAACATCAGGAGTGTGCAGAAGACTGCTGGATCGGTCTAGTGACTGATCAGGGTCCTTCCTGATCGGTCTGGGGACCGATCAGGAGCAGAACTTTAATTCAAATACGCTGTCAGAAGTTTCTGATCGCGTCTGTTTTCTCTGCCGATTCTCTGATACATTGCCAATATTATTTGATATGCATTGCTAAGCTTCTATTGGAGTATGCAGGCTTTACATGGATGATTCAAACATTGGAGGAGAGTCAATGGGAGGCTTTCCTTGGAGCAGGTTTGGCTGTTCCCTTGTTTCAGGTCTCAACGGCGTCTGGAGAGCAGCTGGCAACTGACGGAGGCTTAGCTGGAGAGGGTCTTCAGTGGACTGAGTGCTCAGGGAGTCAGGGGGTCAGGCTGTAGCTTTAGTAGATGCTGATGGAGAGCCTGGTGATGGGAGCAGAGGCTTAAGACGAGGCTGGAAGCAGAGGAGCGACAACAAGGAAGACAGAAAAACGAGTGTAGTTTTTGCTGTGGGGTTGTGCTCTCTGTTGCTTTGTGCTTGAGCGATCTTGGTGCATTCCTGTGAGATTTTTGTGAGTGTTCCTTCTTGTGTGATCTCTTGTACTCAAGTTCAATCATCCGTGAGATCTGTGGAGAGGTTTCTCCACCGAGAAGGAGGCTCTATCTTATCCGGTGTTCACCGGGGCTTGATCTGCCGACGATCAAGGGATCGCCCACATTAAGGGCACGCCAAGGAGTAGGGGCAAGTTATTCCTGAACCTTGTAAACGATTCTTGTTAGCGTTTTGGTTTGTCTTTAGTTTCTGCACTTTGTTTCTGCTGTTATACTGTGTATTTCTTCCGCTGCGACTAATCTTCAAGTGCAGAAGTTCAAAAGTGCAATAATTAGTGTCTAGCTATATTCACCCCCCTCTCTCTAGCCATCCAAGCTTCAACAAAAATGACAAGGGGGTGCCATTTAGAGGTAAAGAGAAGGACTTAACCAAAGACAAGGTGTCTAAGGTTAAGAGGGTTCATTTTGTAGGCCAAGAATCACCGGGGGCACACCGGTGTGGTCTAGTGTGGATTGAGTCACCTAGGGAGGTGGCTAAGGCTAAGAGCTCAAGGGGGAGCTCTAGAAGCCTTTGGGGTCCATGGTGAATGGATCTCGAGAAATTTTCTCCTAGGAAATTAGATGAAATGTGCCAAAAGGGTTGGAAGACTTGGGTAAGTCTTAATCCTAGAGAATTGGCACATTAAAAAAAGAGTTATGGAGAAAAAGATGAAAATGGATTATATTTAATAAAAATTAGGTTTTAATGTGTGAATACCATATAATTCTGTGATAGAAATGAATTAGGATCAAGTATAAGAAGATACATTGAGGAGAAGTTAAAATTAGGACTTTTGGAGAAACTTAAATGATGCAATTTAGAAGAAGTTGAGTTTCGTGCCAATCTTTGGATTTGGAGTATATTTGTTTGGAAAAATATTTTTTCCAAGTAAACATAGGCTCCACAAATCTCTCCATGAAATTTCAGATTTTTTGGAGATTTATGGAATTATTTAGGCATTTCTGAAATTGGACTGAAAATTTGAAATTCAGGTATCAGTCGACTGCCCTGGGGGGCAATCGACTGATCTCAGCCCAGAAACATTCTGTAAGGTTTGCCAGTCGACTGCCCCTGGGGCAGTCGACTGATTTGTAGGTTTAAGGATAAAAGACATTTTGGATAGTAAGAGATTGTAAAATTGGATGATAGGATATGACTTTGGATTAAAATCCTTGATTATGATTTCATATTCCTTGAATAAAGTGTTACCCCATGATTTAATAAAGCTTTATTGATATCTTGAAAATCAAGGATAATAGATAAGTTTCCCATATGTATATAAGATTAA
The DNA here is from genome assembly GCA_024364735.1 of Boesenbergia rotunda. Lineage (NCBI taxonomy): Eukaryota > Viridiplantae > Streptophyta > Magnoliopsida > Zingiberales > Zingiberaceae > Boesenbergia > Boesenbergia rotunda. The sequence continues at coordinate 20,559 of JAGFNQ010001951.1, read as the reverse complement.
GAGACAAAAGGAGGAGAATTGAAGATAATTCCATGTGTCAAATTATAATGGTTAGCTTTGACAATACATGGAATTAGAGATAGATTTGAAAGTTGATACAAATGACCATTTTTGAGGAATTTAGAGGTTGTACCAAAAGTCAAGCACATTTGATACTTTTCATGGAACTATATTTTTCTAGGATAGGGTATATCCTAGCAAATGTGCTTGCAAATTCTTAAGTTTTTTCAGGTTTTCTAGGATTTTCTAGAAGGTTCTAGGGTAGAAAACTTGGGGTGTTGAGTTAGGATCAACTTGACATGGGAAGATTGTGATGTTAAGTTGGGGTATAACTTAACTTGGGGTTATGGTGTTAAGTTGGGTAGAACTTAACCTAGGTAAATTGAAAATTGGGAAAAGACATAGGTAAAGGGGGAGATTGCCTCTTGTTTGCCTTGATTTTCATAGGAAATTTTGGATTTTGTGTCAAACTTGGGAATGGTGATAGATACTTGGTTGAATGTATTTTTCCTAAGTAGGTATAGGTACCACAAAGTTCTCCACAAAATTTAGAAATTTTTGGAGTTTTGTGGAATTTCTGGCGTATTTCTGAATTTGACCAGAAAAGCTGATTTTCAGAGTATCAGTCGACTGCCATGTGGGACAATCGACTGGTTAGGGATGGATTGGGTATCTAGCAGCTGATTTGTGTCCAAATGGTGTAAAATAAGTATATGGGGGGCTAGTACACTGTGTTTAGGATCATTTAGGGATTAAAAGAACCAATAATTGGGATATTGTTGGGGTCTGTTTGATGTTAGGCAAAGGGGGAGAAGTGTTGGGTTTAATTTGGGAAACCAAACACACCTTTGCAAAGAAACCCTAGGTTTAGGGGGAGCTTAGAAAAAGGGGGAGCATGGTTGCTCCATTCTTAGCGTAAGGGGAACCTTAGAGAGGTTTTTAAAAAGCCTTTGTAAGTCCAATGTAGGGGGGAGCTTTGGAGAAGCTTTAAAAAATCAGTTTTGGTGAAAATTCCTAACTTGGGGAAGTTAGGTGTGGGATGCCTTGGGATAGGATCCATGTTTGTATTGCATATGCATTGGGGGTGTAAGTCCAAGATGGAGTCTTGGCAACGTAAGTCCAAATGGTTGTTTAACATTGGAATTGCTATTTATTATTGCTATTTGTTTCCCTAACTTAAACGTATTGCCAAACATCAAAAAGGGGGAGATTTTTGAGGCAATCTATAGTTCGGAGTGACCATAAATTTTGATGTTTGGGCAAAGGATTTAAGTTAGGTTTACCCTTGTGTATTTAATATGTGTATGTTGAGTGTGCAGGATGTGCAGGTTACACATATGGGCTTAGCTGGACGACCTCGGTATGGTGAAGGGTGGCATGGAGACAAGCTGGAGGCTTGTGTGCACCTGAGGGACCTTGGTATGGCAGGGATGATGAGCTGAGGGGTGTGGACTTTGAGGCGTATGTGAAGGATGGCATGAAGGCAAGCTGGAGGCTTGTGTGCGCATCCGAGGGACGAGGGCCGAAGATGAAGAGGGCGCGAAGGCAATAGTCGAGGCTGTTGATGAGGAGTCAGTTGAGTCGTAAGGATATGAGTGTTGTGTGATTGTACTCGGGAAATCCTAGGGTTCGAGTGCTGAGAGAAGTATACTCGGGAAGGGAAATCCTAGGTGTGTGAGTGGACTAGTCGACTGCCATTGGGACAGTCGACTGATAAAACTCACAGAAAGGTTTCGACTGGGGACTAGTCGACTGCCCTGGGAGCAGTCGACTGGTAAAGTCAAAAACTAGTCGTTGCAGTGAGTCGTTGGACTGCTGTTTGGCTGGCACCAGTCGACTGCCCTGGGAGCAGTCGACTGGTGACGAGGGTTTCAGCCTTAGTCCTATTTAAGAGGACTTCGTGTTGGCTGAAAGGTTTGACGAATTTGACTTTGGGTAAGAGCCAAATAGTAGTCTAAGTGCTCAGATATTATCGAGGTGTTGTGGCGAGGTTTCTCCACCCACAAGTAGCGACAAAAGCTAGTCGGAGGTTATCCGGGGAGTGATCCATCGAAGGATTCTTGGATTAGTCACCTTTAGGGGTGGATACCAAGTAAACTCTTCTTGTTAGCATTGCTTTCTTATTGTTTATTGTTTTATTTGTATTTCCGCTTGCGCAACTAACAACGTAGGTAGAAGAAAGCCGAAAATTACTATTCACCCCCCTCTAGCAACCGTAAAAGATCTAACACTTACCACCCAGCTTCTTCAGCCCATGTGTTTGCCACGGGGTACTCAACCCCATCACAAGTCCCTCCCTTCAAGTCTGATCGAAGGAAATGTTGCTGACTGATCGGACTAGTGTGGTGATGAAGAAGATATGTTCCAGTAGGTCCTTGCACCCGTTACTGTTCCCTTGGCAGTTATACTGGGTCTTAGGATTGTAGAATTTGCCTCGGGTCCCGAGACAATCGCTTTTTGGTTTTGTCTTCCCAAAAAGGCTTCTATGACTTTCAAGGTACTGCAATGATACTTGTTCATCCTTCATAAAGACGCATGATGCTCTTTGATGGCGACAAAGTCCCTTCATGAATGTCTCGTCGCCACGTGCCCCAACTGCTCTCTTTGCGATCTCTTACTGACATGTGCAGCTGTAGCAGGCTCACGTCAAGCAACTGTTCCATGGCGTTGCCCCGATGTGGCGGTTCCTTGCCTTCCATGTGCCTTGCCCTCATTGCACACATGCGGGCGGCTTCCTCTGTATAAGAAGGGGAGGCGACGACGTTCGGCCACCTTCTGGCTTCGTTGCTTGGTGCACCTCGTCTTCGTCTTCTTCTTTAAGGATTCTTTTTAACATAAGTCTTCTGCCTTCTTCTCGTTTTTTCCCTTAGGAACTATGGAAGGTTATCGAACGGAGTGGTATGAGTCCGCCTCTTTGAGAGTAAGGTCGGAGGCTCTGCAGGTGGCCAATGAGGCCTATGACATTCCGATTGAGATGGCGGTGGTGATCCCTAAAGTAGACCAGATGTCGGTGGAGCCTCCCGTAGGCTTCTTTACCTTCTTTTTGAAGCAAGTAGAATCAGGGTTCTGCTTCCCCATTCCCCTTTTTTTCATGAATATAGCCTCCTATTTTGATATCCCCCTCTACCAGATGACTCCCAACTCCTTTGCTCAGATGGGCGGGGCGTGCATGATCTCCAAGCTCTTCGACATCCCCCTGACCCCACGCCTTTTTCATTCATTCTTCGTTTCGATCGACTCACGAGGGGCTTTTAGCTTTTCGGCGCATTTCGGCCATAGATTCCTAGGAGGGTTCCCTTCCTCACACAAAGGGTGGAAAGAGAAGTTCCAACTTCCTACACAACCCTTTAGTCCTCTCCACTGGATTGAGGATCTGCCGACTCCTCCCTCATTAGGGGATTTCCTCCAGAGTCCAGCCTACTAGCACGCCATGAACATACTTTCCGGCATGAAATTCAGCGGTCCAGGTCTGGTGCAGAGTGAGGTGCTTATGTACCGAGCGAACCTTAGCTCTAAAGTGACCCAGATTAGCCCCAACCTTGGTACCTTCATCCTTTTCATCAATGTCTATTAGTTCTAATTGATATCCCTTTGCCTGGTTATTGCAGAGGAACTCATATTTTCGAGGGCGATGCACCGACTTATCAAGTGGGAGGAGGCCAACAAGGAGGCGCTGGCTCCTCCCCCCGCCGCTCCTGATGCACCCTCTGCTCCAACCGAGTCCTCGGAGGGGGCTGCCGAATTGTCCCGTGGGTCTGCCTCACCAGGATGGGTAGAGGTTACTGCTGCGCCTCCGCCATTTGCGGACTGGGGGACTTCCGGTCCGTTGGTTAACCCAGGGGTGGGCATCCCTTCAGAGGATGACCCGCCCTTGGCTGCTGTCCATCCGGAGGAGGTCACCGAGGAGTCCTTGCCTCCTACTACCCCCTCAACAACCCAATTCTCTGGTCAGCAGAAGAGGAAGGTTCTGGAAGGCTTGAGCCCCAGATGGAAAAGGTTACGCTCCAGTGGACCCAGCACCCTTCCATCTGTCCTTGAGGAAGATATTTCACCTTCCGATGGTGGGGAATCCATTCCCCTATCTCCATCTTTTTCGTCGATTGCTGCTCCAGAGGTAGGTGTCCCGACCTCCGACTCTTCTTCGGTTGACCCTGCTGAGGCCCCTAAGGGTAAGAAAGTATTGCCCACCCAATACCGAATGCAACTTGACCACCTTCAAAAAAAAGGCTAGATGCGGCGCTGGAGGCTTGACGAACCCAAATATACTATGTTAAAGTTGTCACGAAATGTATGGGCTCATCAAATTTAGAATTTATAAAATGAAATGCTGGAAACCCTTTTACAATCAAAAATATGGAAATGTAATATAGGGGCCACAGGTCGTATTTTTCTCGGGGCTAGTTGAAGGTTTGTTTGATTCGTGCTTGTATTTAGGTGTCGTTGGTGTTTTCGGGTTTCAAATAAGTAATTGGGTTTTGGGTTGCAAATTGGAAATTGAAAACACAATGCAAAGGATCAACCAAAAGGATAGCTTACTATGAAACTTAACAGGTGAGATACCAAGGTGAGAACAACTTATGTGCCAAGAATTTGAACTAGCTGCAGCTATTGTGCCCAATTAACTCAGCTTGAAGGTTAGGCTAACAATGAAAACATTTGCAGAATTCTATGAATAATTTCCGAAACTTGAAGACTGAATAAAACAAAAACATGTACAAGTTTAATTCAGATTTTCTCAAGAACAGTTGAGATCAAATGCATAAACCATGCTTGAAAAGAAATCCAACTAATTCCAATTGATACTTAAAAGGTGGGCTGATAAATCAGAAACGTTGCCATAATTTGTTACACACCAAGCTGCTGAATTTCAAAACTGCAGGGAGATAATTGCAGGAACGCAAGGGTCTTATGCAAAATTCAGCAGCTATCCATTGCAGACATGAAGTGCAGATGCAGGACTGAAATTCACCAGGAAGATGCAAAAACTGAAGTGCCACACAAAGAAGTTGATACGCATGGTGTGCAGGAAATGCAGAAATGAAATTCAAGCTTTTAAGAATTTGTTCTGCAACGCATTGGATGACAAATCCAGCAAGCTACTGAAGTCAGTTGCTGTAGAATCCGAATGCAAAGCTTCACTGATATAACTTCCTAGATAAGAGCTGCTGGAATGCAGAAATGAGATGGAGTTTTACAGGAAAACAGTTGTGCAGAAATTGATCCGAATGCAGAAAATTCAGAACTTGGTTTGGAAACAATCAAGTTAAGAATTTCAGAAATGAATTCATGACCTGATATGGGAATCGAATTGCAGGAATGAAAAGAACTAATTTGCAGAATTGGAGTTGGGGTTTGCAGAAATCGAACTAAGTGCAGAAATTTAATCTGACTTCAGAAATGAAATCAAGTGCTGCCCAAATGGGATAAAGTGCAATGTAATTTCAGCAAGTAAACTATATCTAGCTTGGTACAAAGTGCAGAAATTCAAGAGAAAAGAAACTAATGGGCAGAAAGCAAATAAACTGATACGCAGCAGCCACAAGATGACTGATACGCAGCAGGAAATCTGAACAACACTGCAGAAAACAGGAAAAGAAAACTGATACAACTGATACACAAGAATTAAACTACAATTAAACTAGAATTAAAAGCAAGTATCCACTACAAACATTCCCTAGCTAATAAACCAGTAGAAACCAATCCTAACTTAAGCAAAACAATTGCATTAAACCAAGTTACGAATCTGAAATTTCAGAAACAGGAACTAAACTACAGCAGAAACGAAATTTACAGCTACAAACGAAAATTTACTAATTAAACTAAACCCCAATCCTTCCCTAAGCTCAAGTGCTCCTTGTTCGTCACGCAAGGGTGAGCCTCGAACCCGCAAGCTCAGCAATTCAATGGAAAATCTGTCCCTGCTGTAAATCCATTCAAACCATGCCCAAACTGAAAACAGCACCCAATTGCGTCAACCTAGCTGTGGTGGATTGCGATATAGGTTTGGTAGTGCTCCGAGCCTTCCAGGGAACCCCTCCAGCAAGCTCAGATGCAATGAAAATGGTGAGCAACTGAGATTGATTCAATCGCGTGACAGAGCCACTGAAACCTCACGAAACACTGTCTTGGGCAAAATCCGATCGGGAAACTTCACAGAGCAATCTCTCCACTGACCTAGCACTAGTTCTAATGAAGGATTGAGTGGACGCGCCTCCTTTGATGAAGAAATCTAGCTAAGAATGGAAGAAATGAAGAAGACGAAGCTGCGCGGCGGAGACGCGACGAGAACAGCTGCTGCGTGATTTTTCCTTAAATAATAACCAATGGACGGCTCAGATTGATCGGAGGAGATCCAACGGTAGATCTTGCTCTGATTGGAGCCAAACTTTTATGATGATGATCTGGGGTCAGGATCTGCCTTGTGGTAGCTCGGATCCTCCAGATGTCCAACGGATGGTCCAGATCAACTCTATCTGTGAATGGACGCTCTAGAGCCCTCCTTGCTTGATCCAACGGTTGATTGAGCTCTGATTGGGATGAAACCTTCAGATCTTGATCATAGAGCTTGATCAACCCTAACCCTAGCTCGGATTGCTTCAGATCGTCCCGGATGGCTCAGATCTAGCCGCTCTTGAATCGGACGGCCCGGATTAATTGTAAACTTGATAATTCGATCCGGTTCACATCCGACTCAAGTTTGACCCAGTATGCCCTAGGTCCAGGATCCTTTCATGCCTACAAAAATATATCAGAAAATTAGTGGCCAATTAATCCAAAAATATGTAATTTTGCAATTAAGTCCAAAATAAGATAAAGTTCCAAAACCTAGGGTAAAATCATAATTAAGCAATAAAAACATGGGTCAAACATGGATTTTAGCAACTAAAATAATCAATAAAATGGTGCTTATCAAGGCTTCCATGCAATCTTTCCCCCCGGTGCAGCTGAAGGAGGTTTCTATCGAGGGTCCTTCTTCCGAGGGGACTTCCAGCTCTAAGGAGGGCGACTCCGACCCTTCTACCTTGCCGCCAGGAGCTCCTACTGTCCAGCTACTTCCTCCGCGCAGGGGCTCGTTGCCTTCCGAGAGCCGAGTTGACACCTCGAGGTCTCAAGGGAGGGAAGATATGTGAGACTCTGCGGGGCCTCTCACCACCCTCCGTGAGTCCCTTTTGAAGGTGTGTGTTCCCGATACATAGGAGGTTATTTTCTTGTATGCTCTATAATTCCTTGGTGCAATGATAGGCGGCTGAAGACTACCTGACAGCCGTCGATAGCTTGTATGCATGGCTCGAGATTAAGGCCTTGACCTGCCGGGCCCTGAGAGCAGAGGCCACAGCTGACCACAAGCACAGAGCGGGACTTATGCAAGCAGGGGTCAATAGAGCTCTCCCCGCGAAGGTGGAGCATCAGCTGGACACCTTGCTGGCCATGAAGTCCTCTCTCCAGAGTTCCAGTCATCGGGAACGTTTGGCATCTGAGAAGGCTATGACCATCACCAATGACTTGCTCTGGGTGACTCGGGAGTGAGACTAGCTCCAAGCGAAGGAGAAGAAGTTGTCGGGCGATATCCGCCTTTTGGGGGCCTCGACCGGGAGGTCAGCTAAACGTGTCAAAGACCAAGCGCGCCAGCTTGCCCAAAAGGAGTCCGACCTCATGATGGCGGCTGATCGCCTGTCAAACTTCGAGGAAGATCTAGCCCAGGCACGGTCGGAAGTGTGGGCCATCTTAGACAGGCTCAAGGAAGCTCTGGCAGATCAAGACCAAATGGCTGCAGAGATGGAGCAGCTAAAGCATGCCAAGGAGGCTATTGAGGCCGACGTGTGCAACTTTCGGGCTGCTGAGGCTTCCCGCATGAAAGAGGCCGAGGCAAACTTCAAGGCTAAGTACCTGGAGTTGGATGAGTTTGGCGACATCATCGCCGACTAGGTAATGAAGTGCTTGAAGCAAGGCTTCCACGGGGCCATCGACCAACTGAAGAAGGCCCAACTTTTGCCTCCAGATGTTGACCTGGGCTTCATGAGCATCGACCGAGTTTAGGAAGAGCTCCCTCCCGAGGACAAAGAGTTGTAGGATTATTTGTTACCCAAGAGCTTGGCCCCGATGTACCCGTTTTGATTATAATGACAATATCTCTTTTCCTTACTGTCCTGTGCATGCTTTTGCGTTTGGCTCCCTGTATCATTCGTCTTTGTCTTGAGGGATCAGAGAGTAGAAGGATCGGTATTTTTCCTTGACTACAGGGGTAAGACAGTAAATCCACTTTTTTTAAGGATAGGCATTCTTTCTCCGCTCCTGGGGTAAGGGAGTCAGGGAGCCACTACTCATCCCTTGCATCCCCTTGGGTTGGTCTTAGGGACCCAACACCTCCTGTGACGTCAGGCGTCTTCAGAGGTTTTTTAGGTTAGATCTTGGGTACGGATCTCCCTATGCTAACCCCGCAAGCCCAAGTTCCAAGCCCGCGACTATTCTTCTGTGGGACCCATGTCGACTCCTTTCTCTAGGGAGTGTTTGCGACCTCTGAACCGTCGTCTCCCAGCCCCAAGCAATCCATTGGATTGCCTCATAAAGGGTTGTGAGTTCCCATGCACCGCGGAGGCATACCAATTGACACGACACTTCAGGATTGACGTCTATTACTGCTCCTGTGCCATGCCTGCATTAAATGCGGCTGGGAAACCCCCTCTATAAAGGTGGGAGGCCAACGCGTTCATTCCCCTCCATCTCTCCTTCTCATTCTCATGAACCAGAAAGGAAAAAGAGGTTGCAGCCTAGAGGGGAACCTGGCAAGGGAGAAGGTTCACCGTCCAACGGGGTGCGAAGTCCTATCTGTCTGGGCTGAGTCAGGTACTCCCAGAGTCCCCCTACGAAATGTACCATCTTCCGGTACATCCTCCTTCGTCCCCCCTTCTACCAAGGGTTTTGGCATCACTGGGGAGCATAGCAGAGATGATGTTGCCTCATTCCTGGGAGAGCACGACGGGGATGGAACCACATGTTTCACCGGAGAGTCCGGAAAAGACCTTACATGCTTCGCGGGAGAGCATGACAGAGATGATATCATTTGTTTCACCTGAGAGCATCTCCTGGTGGTTCATCTTCTGCCCCTCCCCAGTTGCTCTCCTCTGCCTGATCGCCCATTTCCCCGAGATTTGGGCATCGGACATTAGTTGGGCCTGGAGTAGTGTGTCATCCGAAGAGGAGTTGCAGCTGCTGCTTCCCCTTCTCTTCCCCTTTGTTCTGGGCTACGTGACTATGCGGCGATGTGGAAGCGATAGGGAAGAATTCAGGTAAAGGAGTGATCTTCTCTACTGGATCCATTGATTGTATCCCCTATTCTTTGTATTCCTTTTGAGATGTCATTGTCAATGTATTTTCCGTAAAGATGAAGGAAAGCATTTGTTATCTCTGTTGTGTAAGCGCTTCGAGCAATAATCAGATATTCTGCTAGTTTTATAATGCCCGAGGATGCTTGTTTCATGCCAAGTAGGTTGTGTGATTAATCTCCTGTCCTCGAGCCTCCTCTAGTTTCCAGGTAGGGGCTGCGTAGATCTTGGTTGGATATCGGATGCACCCAGCCCAGACCAAGACTGAGTACCCCGGGCACCCGCAGCACCGCGAGAAATTGGGGGTTGTATATCTTGGTCGGGCGTTTGTAGAACCCCGACCAAGCCTAAGTACCCCGGGCATCCGTAGCACCGCGAAGTATTAGGGTTTTGATTTCTTGGTTGGGCATCCGTAGCACCCAGACCAAGCCTAAGTACCCCAGGCATCCGCAGCACCGCGAGGTATTAGAGTTTTTGTTTGACGTACTGGTACTTGTGCGAAGGCATGTTTCTTTATTTCATGAATTCATTGCAAGGCAACAAGAACACATAGGTAAGTACACAGTATGCGACACACATCTTACCGGGGGTGATCAGACTGGAGACAGTTGACCTGCTCTAGCTTTGTGAGCCTTTCATTCCTGTCCTTCTGTGCATGGCCGCTTCCTTCGGTTAGTCTTCCTGCGCCCTTGGGTTCTTCCGAGACTCCGTTCTGACTTCCCCACTGTAGCATCGCCGAGACACCAGTTGGTCCCCTTTGACTTTAGCCACTTGGTTGCCACTCGGGAATTTTATCTTCTGGTGGTAGACAGAGACCACTGCCTGGAAGACACTGAGCATCGGGCGACCCAAGATGACGTTGTAGGATGAGGGAGCGTCCACGATCAAGAAGGGTGTCCTCCTGGTTCTCTCGAGCACGTCGCTACCCAATGATAGCGATAGGGTGATTTGCCCTATCGGTTATACTCGATACCTGGTGAAGCCAAACAGTGGGGTCGAGACCGGAAGTAGTTCATCCTCGTCAATCTGCATTTCGTCCAGCACAGCCTTGTACAAGATGTTCACGGAACTTCTTGTATCCACGAAGATGCACTTGATCTCATAGTTGGTGATGCGGGCAAGGATCACCAAGGCGTCTTCATGGGGAGCTTCCATCTCTTCCAAGTCTTCGGGGCCGAACGAGACCATAGGGCCACGATCCTGGCTCCGGCTCATCCCAATTGCATAATTCTCCAGACGCTGGGTGTTGGATTTCCTGGCATGATGGGAATCTCCCCCAGTGGGTCCTCCGGAGATAACCCCCACATGTCCAAAGGGCGGGCCGCGTGCAGGGGTCTTGTGTTAATAGGAGCCCTAGAGCCAATTATGTGATGATTGACTAGGGGCATTTTGTATCGTATTCTATTATTTATAAAGGCATGTTTGGTTATTATATTTACTTTGTATTCTGTGCCGAATAACTAAGTATAATAATGTCCTTGTGTAGTAGGTTCTTATCTACATTATATCGATTGGTTGAATCGATAGTGAGATAATGTAGAGAATGTTGGAGACGAGATGGCTAGAGAGGGGGGGTGAATCTAGCCGGACACAATTTCTTGGCTCTTTTCGAATCTTCTCTGCACTTAAGTTAGTAGCAGCGGAAACAAAACAAATGCAGAGAAGCAAACTTAACAAAACTGCAGAAACAGAGAATACAAACCAAGGATCGCTAACAAGGATCGTTTACAAGGTTTGGGGATAACTTGCCCCTACTCCTTGGCGTGCCCGTAAGGTGGGCGATCCCTTGATCGTCGGCAGATCAAGCCCCGGTGAACCCGGATAAGATAGAGCCTCCTTCTCGGTGGAGAAACCTCTCCACAGATCTCACGGATGATCGAACTTGAGTACAAGAGATCACACAAGAAGGAACACTCACAAAGCTCTCACAGGAATGCAACAAGATCGCTTAAGCACAAAGCAACAGAGAGCACGAACACAACCCAGCCAAACTCCCCAAGTTTCTGTCTTGTTCGCCTCGCTCCTCTGCTTCCAGCTTCGTCACTTAAGCTCTGCTCACCATCACAAGCTTCATCAGCATCCACTGAGCTAGCCTGAACCCACTGACCTCCCTAAGCACTCAGTCCACTATAGACCTCCTCTCCAGCTGAGCCTCCGTCAGTCGCCAGCTGCGTCAGTTGCCCGTTGAAACCTGAGAATGAGAAACAGCCAAACCTGCTCAACGGAAAGCCTCCCATTGACTCTCCTTGAGTGTTTGAATCACCTGCTATCACCTGAAACTCAATCAGAGCATTAGAGCAGCAAATCAAGCAGCATATCAAATATCAGAAACATACATCAGCAAATCAGATACGATCAGACGCTCTGACCACGTCTGACAGTGAAATTTGAATTAAAGTGATCGGTCACCGGACCGATCCAGGGTGTGTGGATCGATCACCAGATCGATCCACTGCTTCGCTGGGATTCCCAGCTCTCGCAGCTATACACGCCTGATCGGTCACCAGACCGATCAGGGTGAAGCCTGATCGGTCACCAGACCGATCAGGGTGAAGCCTGATCGGTCACCAGACCGATCAGAATGGATCCTGATCGGTCACCCAGATCGATCAGGGCAGATGAACAGTTATTTTTTAATCAAATCCCAGATCCCTGATCGGTCACCGGACCGATCCAAGACTTTGATTAGCAAGGGAACTCACTCACCGTTTGCTCCCTGATCGGTCACCAGACCGATCAGGAGCAAGACAGCAAGGAAGCAGCCTGCTCCCTGATCGGTCACCGGTCCGATCAGGAGCCACACAGTGGATTCCCAATCTCACTGTGCGCTCCCTGATCGGTCACCAGTCCGATCAGACATAGCTGGATCGGTCACCAGACCGATCCACTAAGGAGCAGCGTGCCAATGTCCCTGATCGGTCACCAGACCGATCCAGTGACTCAACCCTAGCCCTCCAAGCTAGGAATTCATCCACCTTAGCCCTCCAAGCTATGGATTTTTCCATCTAACTCTCCAAGTTGGGAATTTGCACCTAACCCTCCAAGTTAGGACTTTTCACCTAGCCCTCCAAGCTAGGACTTTTCACCTAGCCCTCCAAGCTAGGACTTTTCACCCAACTCTTCCGAGTTAGAACATCATCCAACCTAGCCCTCCAAGCTAGGCACCTGACCCTCCAAGCCAGGACTTTTTCACCTAATTCTCCAGGATGGGAATTTGCACCTAACCCTCCAAGTTAGGACTTTTCACCTAGCCCTCCAAGCTAGGACTTTTCACCCAACCCTTCCGAATTAGGACTTTTCCAACACCTAGCCCTCCAAGCTAGGACCTGACCCTCCAAGCCAGGACTTTTTCACCTAATTCTCCAAGATGGGAATTTGCACCTAACCCTCCAAGTTAGGACTTTTCACCTAGCCCTCCAAGCTAGGACTTTTCACCCACCTCTTCCGAATTAGGACTTTTCAACACCTGACTTCACTCACCAGGACTCGGCTTCACTCACCGGGATTTCAAACCCAGTCCCCGACCAGGACTTAACCCAAATTCACTCAACCAAACTTAAATCATTGTCAAACACCAAAACAACAACCGGGCCAGACTGCATCAACAGAGAACACTACACTGAATTATTCCTAGTCAAACATCAATTATTCAGGGACAATATTGATGCATGGAGACTAGCATGCAGGTCAACTGATGACTTGAGCTCACAAGTCATGGATATGTGATATCAAGTTAACACATGGGTATACATTGGAGAATGTGTACTGAATGACCCGCCATGAGAAAGTTTCGTAGATTGTCATATGAGTGTCATAAACTTTCTCATGTGACTATTGGTATGAATAGTCCTTAGACCTGAAGTCACTACGGTTCCCTACATAAGGAGTTATGTACTTTGGTATCGTCAAACGTCACCCGTAACAGGGTAGACTATAAAGGCGATCATTGGGTATGTAATGAATTATGCGGAGGGATGTGAGTGATGTAGATGGGATCTATCCCTCCCATATGACGGGAGTGATATCTGTGGGCCCTTTGATCGAGTAGGACTATTGAAACGCATGGTCATGCTCAAATGAGTCAATATGAGATATTGAGCTCATTTGTTTAAGTGAGTCTACTCGGGGATCAAGAAACACGAGATTGATTGAGGATGACACGGTCTATGCCACATTGGTCAATCTAGATATCAAGGATAGAAGGACAAGATCATACATTATCATAGTCACGGAGGTTTAGTCGGATCTCGACTTTTCTTGTTACTTGGGTAGCAATGATGCATTGCTAGATACCGCTCATTGCTTTATGTGTCTAAAGTGTTTAGGCGCATTGTCAACGTCACGAGAACCTATTGGGTCACACACAAAGGACACAATGCTTCGGGAAAGTTGATCGGCAGATCTGAGCCCGAGTTGGGAACTCGGGAGATCTGAGCCCGAGTTGGGAACTCGGGAGGTCAGTTCGGGGAACTCGAGTTAGGAACTCGAGAGAGACCGAGTCGGAGCTCGGCGGGCTGAGTCGGAGCTCGACGGACCGAGTCGGAGCTTGGCGGGCCGAGTCGGAGCTCGACGGACCGAGTCGGAGCTCGGCGGGCCGAGTCGGAGCTCGGTGGGCCGAGTCGGAGCTCAGCGGATCGAGTCGGAACTCGGCGGACTGGGTCAGCACTCGGCGGACTGGGTCGGAGCTCGGCAGATTGGGTCAGGAGCTCGCCACTCAGGAGACTTGGTCGGGTGACCGAGTCGGAAGCCCGAGAGGCCCGGTCGGAGTTGCATGAAGGAATGAGAAAAGTCTTTCTTCATTGGATGAAAAGATTCTTTTCTTGCATGGGAAATGATAAAGAGCCACATAAAAAGATGTGCTCTTTATTGGGAAGCCAAAGAGACACAAACCTCTTCATATTCATGGGATGATTATAAAAGAGGGCTTTGTGATTTTGGATGAGGTCTTCTTCTTGTCTTAGCTTTTCCCCTTCCCTTCCTCTCTTCTTCCTCTCCTCTACTCTTGGTGGAAACCTTACTGTATGGTTCTTGGTGTTTTCGAGCTACCTCAAGTTGCTAGCACAACTAAGGTAGTTCTCCCGAAGTTGAGAGATTGTGTCCGTGCGGATACGAATAGAGGCACGGACGTTTGAACGTGCAAGAGATCCGGCGCATCTTGGACGAGCGGGATAACCGAAGGGCACGCTTCAAAGGTATATCTTCTTTAGAAGTAGATGTAGATCAACTTTGTACGAGTTTTTCTTTCGCATGGATCGCTCGTGGGTTCTTGTTTCCGCTGCGTTTTTATTGTTTTGTGACGGGAGAACCCAACATCTTGCCCTTCCGGGGGGGTCTCTTTCCAAGGAGGGAGATCTGCAGGGTGCTGGCCCCGGCTTGTTGACGCAGTCTGACCCTGATTGTTGTTTTGGTGTTGACATCGATTTTAGTTTAGGTTGATTATGATGACTATGATTAAGTCCTGGTCGGGGATCAGGCATGGTATGGAAAATCCTAGCTTGGAGGGCTAGGTGTTGGAAAATCCTAACCTAGAGGGTTAGGTGTTGAAAATCCTAGCTTGGAGGGCTAGGTGTGTGAAAAGTTCTAATTCGGAAGAGGTGGTTGAAAAGTCCTAGCTTGGAGGGCTAGGTGAAAAGTCCTAACTTGGAGGGTTAGGTGAAAAGTCTCATCTTGGAGAGTTAGGTGAAAAAGTCCTGTCTTGGAGGGTCAGGTCCTAGCTTGGAGGGCTAGGTTTGGAAAGTCCTAATCCGGAAGAGTTGGGTGAAAAGTCCTAGCTTGGAGGGCTAGGTGAAAAGTCCTAACTTGGAGGGTTAGGTACAAATTCCCAACTTGGAGGGTTAGGTGAAAAATCCTTAGCTTGGAGGGCTAAGGTGGATGAAACTCTAGCTTGGAGGGCTAGGTTGGAGCCCCTGGATCGGTCTGATGACCGATCAGGGAGTTGGCACGGTGCTCCATCGTGGAGCGATGACTGATCGGTCTGGTGACCGATCAGGGAATATGCGTTTCACCCACTGCTTTGCTCCTGATCGGTCTGGTGACCGATCAGGGAGCAAACAGTGAGGTTGAGTTCCCTTGCTGAACTGCTCCTGATCGGTCTGGTGACCAATCAGGATCACTGTGCAGATCGTTCTGGAGAACGATCCAGCATCGCAGGTTCCTCTCTATGATCGATCAGGACGGAGCCTGATCGGTCTGGTCACGACCTGATCGGTCTGGTGACCGATCAGGATGTTTCCTGATCGGTCCGGTGATCGATCAGGAGGTCTGGACTGCGGAGCTCAGAAATCGCCCGATAAAAGGGTGGATCGGACGGGTGATCGATCCACAACCTGGGATCGGTCTGGTGATCGATCCAGGAGAGTCCCAAAGAAATCGCGATTTCTAATTGAGCGTTGGGGACCGATCAGGACGGAGCCTGATCGGTCTGGACCCAGCCTGATCGGTCTGGTGACCGATCAGGAGGCTCTCTGATCGGTCCGGTGACCGATCACTTTAATTCGAAATGCACTGTCAGACGCTCTGATCGCGTCTGAACATATCCGATTCTCTGCGCTTAACATCTGATATATGATTTGCTGTTTGATATGCTGCTCTAACACTCTGATTAAGCTGCAGGTGATAGGGAAGGATTCAAACACTCAAGGAGAAGTCAATGGAGGCTTTCCTTGGAGCAGGTTTGTCTGTTTTCCATCTCAGGTTGCAACGGCTGGAGCTGCAGACTGGAGTTGCCGACTGGAGCTTGGCTGAGGGGAGCTCAGGAAGTCCAGGGAGGGCTCAGTGGTAGCTGGCGTTGGCAGGGAAGCAGCTGGAGGCTGTAGGAGATGCTGTCACCTGGTGCTGAGTGGAGAAACAAAAGGGCGGAAGAAAGCTTCGTTGAAGTAGGGTGTTCAAAAGAGTTCTTGAGTTCACTGAACTGAGTTCTTGCTGCGCCTTTGTGTTCTCCACATCTTGCTTGCGTGTTCTGAAGTTCCATCATCTTGTGCAAGAAACTACAATCTGTGAAGCGACCATTCATTACTTGAGCGCTTGAAGGAGAGAACAAGAAGCTCCGAGTCCAACAGCGAGAAGACACGAGGAGAGGGCTCTTGCATGAGATCGTCGCTGGGTGGAGCTCTGAGGGAGCTTGCTGTGTTCTTATCTTTGCTAAGTGCTAAGTAAGATCTTTCTTGTTGTTTCATTGTGCTTAAACATATATCTGTGATTGAAACGCAGTGGAGAGGTTTCTCCACCGAGAAGGAGGTTGCTTTCTATCTGGTGATAACCGGGGCTTGATCTGCCGACGATCAAGGGATCGCCCACCTTAAGGGCACGCCAAGGAGTAGGGGCAAGTTATCCCCGAACCTTGTAAACCCTCCTTGTTAGCGATCTTGCTAGTTGTGTTTGTTTGTCTTCGTTTTCTGTCTTTGTTTTCTGCACTGCTTTGTTTCCTTTGTTTCTTCCGCTGTGCTACTGATAAGGTTGAGTGCAGAAATTTGATAAGTGCCAAAGGTCAAAGTGTTTGACTATATTCACCCCCCCTCTCTAGCCATTCGGGATCCAACAAGTGGTATCAGAGCTTGGGGCTCTGTTTTTGCGGATTAACAACCGAGAGCTACATCCATGGCTTTGAGAGAAGGCTTCTCCACCACCCGACCTCCATTCTTCGATGGCACTGATTTCCAATACTGGAGATCGAAGATGGAATATTACTTGAAGATGGATATCCACACTTGGTTCGCGGTGAAGGAGGGCTTCACCCCTCCGAAAGATGATGAAGGCAAAGAACTTGAGTCATGGAGATGGACTGCCGAACAAACTCGAAAGAGTGAAGCCGACGTGAAGGCGGTTGTCACTCTACAATGCGGCATGAACAAAGACCAACTCATCAAGGTTGGTCCTTTCACAAGTGCAAAGGACTTGTGGAACAAGCTCATTGAACTCCACGAGGGCACCCGAGACTCAAGAATCGCCAAGAGGGAATCAACTCCAAAATCTCTCCATGAAGGAGAATGAAACAGTAAGTGAGCTCCATAGCCGGTTCAAGGAAGTCCTCAATGGGTTTCATTCGATTGATGAAAAGGTCGAGAATCGCGACCTTGTGAGGTATGTACTAAAAGCATTTCCAAGGAATGCTTTGTGGTCATCCATGGTGGATGCCTACAAAGTATCCAAGGATTTATCCATTGTTAAGTTAGATGATTTATTTTGTGAAATAGAATTGCATGAAATGGCTAACAAAGGCCCCAAGGAGAAGGGGATTGCCTTAGTTGCAGGGGATCGATCCAATAAGAAGAAGAAGGAGAAGGAGGTCTCTTCATCTTCATCCTCTTCCGAATCCGAGTCTGATTCCGAAGAAGATGGCAGCGGCTCCTCATCCTCCGAGATGGCAAACTTTGTGAGAAGGATGATGAGAAGTGGTTGACGCTTTAAGAGTAGAGGTAACTCTAGTGAAGCTAAACTTGATAAGACTAATGCCTCTTGCTTTGAGTGTGGTAGGAAAGGGCATTTCAAGAATGAATGCCCAAAACTAAAGAAGAAGGAGGAGAAATCCAAAAAGAAAGAAGAAAAATTCAAGAAGAAGAAGAAGGCCTTGAAGGCCACTTGGGATGAGTCATCCTCAAGCTCATCCGATGAAGAGAAGGAGGAGAAGAGCACAAGGCATGTGGCACTCATGGCATTGGGAGATCAAGAGAGCAGTGATGAATCTTCCAACTCATCAAACGCGGCTTCATCATCTTCGGATGATGAAGAGGTAACTTCTCCCGAACTTGAAAAGTGTTATAGAGCAATTACATATTTAACTAGTATGCTTAAGAAGTCAAAAAATAAGGTTAAAGCATTGCAATTAGAAATTGATCAATTGAAATTATCTAGGGATGATAACATTGATGATTTGCATGTTGAATTGTTAGAGGATGAGATTAAGTCATTGAAGCTTGAGGTTGAAAAATTGAAATCCTCTAAGGTTGAGGATGTAAATGATTTGCATGATGACTTGCTAGTAGAAGAGAACAAATCATTGAAGAGTGAAGTTGAGAGACTCAAGAATATTCTTGAGAAGTTCTCAACTAGCTCTAAGACCCTAGACATGATCTTGAATGCCCAAAGAGCAGTCTACAATAGGGCCGGTATTGGTTACCGACCCAAAGAACCCTCATTCATGTCCTTAATGTCTAGGACTGATATGAGACTATCTAGGACACCCAAGGGTCAAAAGAAAGTGGTCAAGGCATGGGTGCCTAAGTCTTATTTAGTTGGTACTTTAGGTCCCAAGGTTTGGGTACCTAAAACTTCTATTTTTCGAATTGTGTAGGTTATGATTGAGGGGGAGCATCTATCAACTTGGTTCGTTGATAGTGAATGCTCCAAACACATGACCGGGGATAGATCATTGTTTACCACACTTCACAAGAAAAGTAGAGGTAATGTTTCATTTGATAACAATGGTAGTCTTAAGGTCATAGGAATAGGAGACATTCAAATATCCGAATGTCTTAGAATTTCAAATGTCCTTCTAGTCAAGGGGATTAAATTTAATCTCCTAAGTGTCAGTCAATTGTGTGACACGGGTTACACAATTGATTTTCAACCAAGTCAATGTCTAGTTAGACAACATGACACCTTGAACACGGTACTAGTAGGAGCAAGAGTAGACAATATTTATCAAGTTTCATTTAAAAGTGCTACTAATGTTTCTCCTAAGTGTTTCATGTCAAAAGACGAAGAGTCCACCCTTTGGCACCGGAGGCTAGCACATGTGAACATGAAGAACATCCGGAAGTTGGCCAACAAGGGGTTAGTCCGTGGCTTACTAAGCATCAAGTATGAGAAAGATAAACTTTGTGATGCATGTCAAATGGGTAAGGAAACAAAATCTGCACATAAAGGTAAAAGCGTTGTAAGTACCTCTACTGCATTAGATTTACTCCACATGGATCTATTTGATTGTAGTACTATCATATCACTGAATGGAAGTAGATATTGCTTTGTGATCATTGATGATTTCACTAGATATACATGGACCTACTTTTTAAAATATAAGGACCAAACCTTAGATGTTTTCATTTCTTTTTGTAGGAGGGTAGAAAATGAGAAATCATTAACAATTAAGACAATTAGAAGTGATCATGGAGGTGAATTTCAAAATCAAAGGTTTTTAGAATTTTGTCAAGATAGAGGGTATAGACATGAGTTCTCTACTCCTAGAACACCACAACAAAATGATGTTGTAGAGAGGAAGAACCGTGTTCTACAAGAGGCTGCACGAAGCATGCTTAATGAGTACTCACTCCCGAGTTACTTATGGGCCGAAGTTGTAAATACAGCTTGCTATGTGCAAAACTGGGTCCTCATTCATAGGTTTTTAGGAAAGACTCCCCATGAACTTTGGTTTGGGAAACCACCTACGGTTAAACACCTTAGGGTGTTTGGTTGTAAGGTGTTCATCCTAAACACCAAGGACCACCTTGGAAAGTTCACGGCAAAGGCTGATGAAGGGATACTAGTCGGGTATTCCCTCGTTAGCAAAGCCTACCGAGTCTACAATAAGAAGTCTGGATTAGTTGAAGAGTCTTCTGATGTTGTCTTTGAAGAAATTCCAAAAGTCAATGGTCAACTAGAAGATGAAGTCCAATTCGAACTTAGGAGACTAAGTTTGAATGAAAGTCCAAATGTTGTTGATGGTGATGAATCCGATGACGGTGAGCCTAGACAATCCATAGATCAGCCGGATCCTGAGGCTGAACTTGTGTCTAGTGAGCCCATTCACGAAGCACCACCAACACCAAGGCAAACTAGGTTAGCCTCTAGTCATCCCCAAGACCAAATCGTTGGAGACATCCATCATGGGGTTAGAACTAGATCATTCTTCCGGAATGAGGCTAATGAAGTTGCCCTAATTTTCGAAATTGAACCTAGAAAAATTGATGAAGCATTAAATGATCCCGATTGGATCATAGCAATGCAAGATGAACTAGGTCAATTCGAAAGGAGTCAAGTTTGGGACTTAGTCCCTAGACCTAAGAAGACCACCATCATTGGAACCAAATGAGTCTTCAAAAATAAATTGAACCATAAGGGAGAAATCATTAGAAACAAGACACGCTTGGTAGCCAAGGGCTATAGTCAAGTTGAAGGCCTTGATTATGATGAAACCTATGCTCCTGTGGCACGATTAGAATCCATTCGATTGATGCTAGCATTTGCAGCACATCGTGGCTTCAAATTATACCAAATGGATGTCAAATCGGCCTTTCTAAAT
>JAGFNQ010001950.1:333240-365706 GCA_024364735.1 Boesenbergia rotunda | reverse complement strand
AGCATACATGAGAGATCCCACTGCACATAAAAAGAGATCCCTAGAATATGGAACCCGTGACATATAATCAACCTCATCATCTGACTGCGGACATAAATCAGCTGAAAGTCTAAAGTGTGCAGCTAATGGAGTACTAACAGACTTGGCAGAATGCATGTTAAACCGATGAAGTACTTTCTCAATATACCCTTTTTGACTTAGGTATAATTTACCTGCCTTTCTGTCTCTCAGAATCTCCATCCCAAGTATTTTCTTTGCAGCTCCCAAATCATTCATCTCGAATTCATTACTTAGTTGGGCTTTGACCTTTTTTATCTCTTCCTTATTATTGGCCACAATCAACATATCATCAACATATAAGAGCAGATAAATAAATGATCCATCATCAGTTTTCTTAAAGTAGGCACAACTGTCATAGTTGCTTCTTCTGAAATCATGAGTGATCATAAACGAATCAAACCTTTTATACCATTGCCTAGGTGACTGCTTCAAACCATAAAGGGACTTTAATAGCAAGCATACATAATCATCTTTTCCTGAGACTTCAAAACCTTCTGGTTGTTGCATATAGATTTCTTCTTCAAGTACCCCATGTAAGAATGTTGTCTTCACATCCAACTGCTGCAACTCTAAGTCATGCATGGCCACAATACCAAGGAAAGCTCGAATCGTACTATGCTTTACAACTGGGGAAAATACATCAGTGAAGTCTACTCCTAGAATCTGACTGAAACCTTTACCAACTAGTCTGGCTTTGTACCTGGCTTCTTCAACTTCCGGTATTCCCTCCTTTCTTTTAAATATCCACTTGCAGCGAACAGCTTTCTTACTCTTAGGTAATTTCACCAAGTCCCATGTGTCATTCTTACCAAGTGACTCCATCTCCTCCTGCATAGCAATTATCCACTTACCAGAATTATTGCAGCTAATTGCTTCTGAATATGTCTCAGGTTCTTCACCGGAATCAATCTCCTCAGCCACGTTTAACGCATAAGCGACCAAATCAGCCTCTGCATATCTCTGAGGGCGTCTAATTTCTCTCCGAGGCCTATCTTTTGCAATGGAATATTGTGAAGGTGCTTGTGATGAGCTCGTTCCATCCACAACATCTAGAATAGGCTCTGGAGTAGTCTCTGTAGATATCGGCTCAATCCCAATCTCCACCTGTGTGCTTGTCTTCTGCTTATCTTCCTCAGAAAGAGTTTTAGATGGAGACCCCTGAAGCATGCTAGTCTCTTCAAAAATAACATCTCTACTGATGATGACTTTCCCGGTCTCTGGACACCAAAGTTTGTATCCCTTCACTCCTTGTCTAAAGCCTATAAATATGCACTTCACCGAATGAGGCTCCAACTTTCCATTATGAACATGAGCATACGCAAGACATCCAAAAATTCTCAAATTAGAATAACTAGCAGGAGTACCAGACCATACCTCTTGTGCAGTTTTCCTTTCAATAGCAATTGATGGAGAGCGATTTACAAGATAACAGGCATACGGAGCGGCTTCTGCCCAGAAAAACTTTGGTAGCCCAGCATTAAGAAGCATACAACGCACCTTCTCCATTAAAGTCCTATTCATCCTCTCTGCTACACCATTTTGTTGAGGAGTATACCGAACTGTATGATGCCTCACAATACCTTCAGCTTTGCATAAGGCATTAAACTCACCAGAACAAAACTCCAATCCGTTATCAGTTCGAAGATGCTTTAATTTCCTCCCTGTCTGCTTCTCAATCATGACCTTCCACTCCTTAAAGGTGTTGGTGCAGGAAGCACCATATCGAACCTTGTTTTGATATTGGTAAAGGATTCAAAGTTAAGTGTTATTTGTTATCTAATATGCTCATTAAGTGTGCAGGAAACAAAGTCCTAGCGAAGGGCTGCTAGGCACCTGGCGAAGAACTGCCAGGAAACAAAGTCCTAGCGAAGGACTGCTAGGCAGCAAACACCTAAGTCCTGGCGAAGGGCTGCTGGGCACCTAGCGAAGGGCTGCTAGGAGTCGAAGCCCTAGCGAAGGACTGCTACGCACCAGGTGAAGGACGGCTTGGTCACGAAGACCTGGCGAAGGACTGCTAGGCACCAGGCGAAGAACTGCTTGGTATTGAAGACCTGGCAAAGGACAGCTAGGCACCTGGCGAAGGAATGCTGGGCAAAAGTCCAACCGGAGGAGCTGGTTGGCAATAGGTAAATTCTCCTGAGAGGAGTAGGTGAGGACGCGCTCCCCATCGAGGGAACAGTAGGCGTCGGTTCGACCTAGGGCTCCATTTTGGAGACCCAAAGTTAGAACCAAGACAGCTAAGGCTGTATAAACCTAATATTTTATTGCTTTGTGTTGTTTTGGACTAACCTTGGATGCAGGACCGAAGGAATGTGTTTCTGCAGCTTAGAATGTCCCAAAGGAGAGGGGCAAGCAGTGTCCCGGGCGCCCCCAAGGTCAAGGCAAAACAAGTTAAGCAAGAAAATGCTTCGGAAGCTCACTGGGGGGCGCCCCCATGCTCCCGGCCGCCGTCGTGCTCCCGGGCGCCCCGGATGCTCCGGGCGCCCCGGGCTCAAGCCAACGAAGCGGATAGAGTCAAGCCAGCGAGAAGCCAATAGACCGAGTCAACCCGGGCGCCCCCTGCGTCCCGGGCGCCCCCGGTCAAACCTCAGCCCGATCTTGGAGGGATAACGGCTGACCGAGAGTTTACCGGATCAGGTGACACGTGGAGGGCGCCCCCAACGTCCCGGGCGCCCCCAGGTTTACTATATAAAGGACTCGACCCCCAAGCCTTCTCAACACATCTTTCCAACGCTACTACGCTCTTCGACTCAAGCACTCTGCTCCAGAAGCCTTCCATCTCGAAATTGAAGCGTCGACGATGACCTTACGCACCGAAGTACGATCCATACCAGGCGTCAATCACGAAGAGTAACTCTGTTTTCCTTTACTGCAAAATTTCTGTACCATTCTCTGTAAAACACTTTGCGCATTATAGAATTGTCCGTAGTAAACGGTCAAGGACCGTGGGCCTTGGAGTAGGAGCCAACCGCGACTCCGAACCAAGTAAATCCTTGTGTTCGTGTCCTTCTTTGTGTTTTTAATTTCCGCTGCTTATTCTCTTAAAGTTTTATCAGAAAATGTTTTACGATATTCACCCCCCCCCCTCTATCGTTATTCTCGATCCAACAAGTGGTATCAGAGCGAGGTAGCTCAAACTTGGTGCAACCACAAGTTTGAGATTTTTTTCGGATTTTTTGCTTTTTATTTCAAATAAATAATATCTGTAGGTGTGTTTAAATTATTCTTACGCCTTTTTCAATTTTGAATTCTCATTTTTTTTCACCATAAGTTAGAATTGTTAAAACGATCAATTTTTAAAAATTTGTCATAAAATTTTTTATTATTATTTTAATATTTTTTCTTGAAATTCGTGCTACCCTAATTCGAGCAAAGTTTTTTTTCAAACATTGACTTCTTCTTTTTCATCATTAATCTGAAGTGATAAAATCAACATTTTCAAAAATTTGTTATAACTTTTTTATTATTACTTTACCTCAAAATTCGTGCAATATCTTTGTTGGGCTATATCTTTTCTCTCCCGCACTACTAATCCAAGACCAAGTCTTGGTAAATTTTTGTTATTTCTCTTGTGTGCAAGGTTTGAACTAAATGGCCAACCAAGAGTGGAACAATGCCCGTCCACCACTATTCTCCGATGAGAACTTCAATGTTTGGAGACGTCAAATGGAGTCCCTTCTAAAAGCCCACATGGACCTATGGTTGATCATCCAAATGGGATTCTCTTTTCTCGTAGAAGATGAGTTATCAATCGAGTGGAATAACTTGGATGAACGAACTATCAACCAAATCGAGACCGATGCAAGGGCAATTGCAATTCTACAATGTGGCCTAACCAAGGAGCAACTCGAGCTAGTAGGTCCATGCAGATGTGCTAGAGAAATCTGGGAAAAATTGATTAACCTTCATCAAGAGATCTCAGATGAAGAAGAAAATCAGGTAAGTTATCTTGCCCTTTCGGTCCAAGCACAAACGACCGAGTCAGAGTCTGAACCCGAATCCAAAGTCGAACCAGAATCAGACGACGAATTGACTGAGACGGTAACCGATTTTGAATTCTTTTCAAAATTAGAATTAAATAATTAAATAGATACTATAATGGTCGAGGAAGGTGTAAATTCTATTGCAGGGAAAACTCCTAAAGAACCACCAAAGAAGGAGCTTCAACCAGTACCCGAGTCTGACTCAGACACAGAATCAGAAAATGAGCCTAGATCCGAGACAACGAGAATAAAGGGGGAGATTCCCAATAAGGAATCAAAAGGTAAAAGTGTAAATTCAGATTTTAAAAATCATGTAATTTGTTACACATGCAGGGAGAGAGGGCACTACCAAAGTAAGTGTCCCACTCGTAAGATTCGAACGACACCACCTACGGCGACAAAGGAACCAGTTCCAAAAGCACGAAAGGAAAAAGTCACATTCAATGCTTCAAGTGCCAGGAGTTCAGGCATTACAAAAGTGAATGCACAGATAAAAGAGTTACCAAGAATGCCGGACAAACAATCGACAAAGGTAAATTTACAGTATTTGAAAATCCGTTATTTACCTTGAATAATGTGATTGATTCATGTAAATTAATTAAGGCAAATTTTAGAAAATTCAAACAAGAAAATGAAACCCTAAAACATAAGGTCAATATGTTAGAAAATTTAATTCATAATCTTGCTGATTTCGAAAATCTGGAGTATTACTCCAATTGTGACCTTACTTAGATAATTGTTTGCTTTAATTGTGTGTTTCTTTTTATTTTTATTTTTGTTTTTTTTTTTGCTTAGAATTAGGATTGACTAGTTTAAGGACTAAAGAGTTACTTAAAACTTGAAAACCTAGTATTGGGAGGAGGTGAGATGATAGTACGTTAGGGAAGCCCTTCTAATAAGGTCAAGTATACACTACTTGGTCTGTTTAGTCTGGTGGAACTAGCCGAAGCTACCGATCCAAGACCCAAACTAGTTAGACCAATATCTTTCAAGGAGTGACTTGAAAATGAATTGTCTATAAAAGGCTTTGTCAAGGAAAGGGTTGATGATCCAATAAGGCTACGGCCAAAGAAGGCCTAGTGCCTCGCTAAGACCTGGAAGCCAATTATAGAAAATCAAATTCACTTTACTATTGTCAGATTTGAATCTAACACAAATTTTTAGTAAATCTTAGATTTAACACTAATTCGAAGATAAAAATAAAGCATTTCACAAAACAGATAAGGTAACATGTTTTGTCACGTAGAACTGGGTGAGATGTCTAGGACCTAATTATATAATTCAATATTTTTTCAAAATCAACTCAATTTTTTTTTAAAAAAACTTAATTCTAAATTAACTCTATATGTTTTCCACTCAACATTTTTCAAAAATTAAATTTCATTTGTTTTCAAAATTAACTCATCAAACTAAGTTTTGATTGAATTAATACTAAGATCTAGGACTTAATTGGGGCAATTATTGGTAAAACCAAGTCAACACAGTCAAACCTAGTCAATACGGAAGACCCTTCAAGCACTTAGACAAAGTCAGACGAGTCGGATACAAGGGGAGTTATTTTTTAAATATTTTTCAAAAAATTCAGAGTTTTCAAAAACTTCATGCTTTAAAACTTATTATCATCTCAAAATAAGGTTTTTAAAATTTGGCTCAAAAACCTTGGTATATTACTATCTCTTTGAAGAATTATTATCATTCCAAATTGTGTGTTCAAAAAAAAAATTATCTCCTTATCATACTCAGAAGATTGTTCAAAATTGTTTTTTTTTATAAACCCTAAAGACACAAAGGAGGTCCACTTAATGATCTACAAGGACTCCGAGGATGTGTCAAATTTAGGGGGAGTCTAAACCAAAAGAAATTATTTCTAACAAGCATTTTCTTTGGCAATTATCTTTGAAATTATTAAATAATTCTTTTGATTTGAACTGAACCCTAAGAACTCAGAGGAAGAATACTTGTGGTCAACAAGCTTCCAAGGACTGTGTCAAGTTTAGGGGGAGGTCAAATTAAAAGAGTTATTAAACATTTCTAAATAATATGTTTCCATACACTATATTTTCAAAATTGTGTCTTATTATTTTAAAATGTTTTTGTGGCTTATAAAATCATTCTTGAAATACCTTTTGAAATAATATTTGCTTGAGTTTTGAGAATTTCCAGGACACTTAGGGAAATGTCCTTGTAGTTAACAAGGTTTTCTAGGATTGTGTCAGACTGGAAAAGAAACCAAATCAAGTATTATATTTTCAAAATAAAATTAAATGTTTTAATATTATCTTTCAAAAGTACTTATATTTTTCAAAAATGCATATTATGTTTAAAAGTACTTATACTTCTCAAAATATAATGTTTTCAAAAGTACTAATACTTTTCAAAGCACCACTAATGTTTACAAAGTACGAATATTTTTGTACAATACTAACATGTTTCAAAGATCAATTTATTCAATCTTGTTCAAAGTGAAAATGTCTACAAATACAAAATTATTTTTAAAATTGCACAATACCTTTTAAAGTGGAGTTTTGTTGGTACAATTTAAAGCTTTTTGCAATGCTTTCAACAGTTATACTAAGTATTTTTATGTTTTCAAAACTTATAAGCTCTGATACATAATTTTTTCTTAAAACTTATTTCAAAATATATTTCTTTATTGATATGTAGCCAAGGAGGAGAGCATGAAAGATAGAAAGGAATTTTTTTTCTTTTATCTCTTTTTCAAAAAGCAAAGCAAAAATTGCTAAGTACTTCAAATTGTTTTTAAGTGCTAAGTGCTGTTAAAATTTCAAACTACTGTCAAAATACTTCAAGTGCTTTCAAGTATTTCTAGTGCTTCAAAATGTTTTAAGTATTTCTAAGTGTTTCAAATTTTTTTAAGTGCATGTTTTTTAAGTAAAATTTTTCTTAGTAAACAAAATTTGTCTGAGCAAAAACTTTTTGAAAGTTTTGGCAAATGTTTCTGAGTAAAGTTTTTTTTGGAGAAAAACTTGGCTAGAAATTTTGATAACTATAAGGTTAAAGATTTTATTTTTCAAAATACACAAAGTATTTCCAAGCAAATTCTTCTAAGTGTGCAAATTCTTTTAAAAGAAATTTTTCCCAATTCTCAAAGTTGAACTTTTTTTTGGGAAATTTGGCTTCAAAATTTTGCCTAAATAAATTCTTTTAGAATTATTTTTGCAAAGCCTTGTAAGTAAAAATTTTTAACAAAATTTAGGCTTGCAAAACTTGTCTAAGTGTAAAAAAGTTTTTTTTGATGCAAATGCTTTTACTCCTTTTGAAAGAAAAAACACTCTGTCAAAAACTTAGAAGTTTTTAAATCTCTCTATCAGAAACCTTGTCCGCCCATGTATATTTTTGATATATGTCAAAGGGGGAGGAAGGGTCAAAGTTAAGTATTTTTATACACAAGTATTTAGGGTTTTAGGGGGAGTATGAGAAATAAAGGATTTTTTTTCAAAATCTTATCTTATATTCTTAACTGTTATAAAGTTTTTACTTAACGTTGAATTGTGTATAATTGCTATACTTCATTTTTACCTTATGTTCTTAACTGTTATAAAGTTTTTACTTAACTTTGAATTGTGTTGCCATAAATCAAAAAGGGAGAGATTGTTGGTGCAGGAAGCACCATATCGAACCTTGTTTTGATATTGGCAAAGGATTCAAAGTTAAGTGTTATTTGTTATCTAATATGTTCATTAAGTGTGCAGGAAACAAAGTCCTAGCGAAGGGCTGCTAGGCACCTGGCGAAGGACTGCCAGGAAACAAAGTCCTAGTGAAGGGCTGCTAGGCACCTGGTAAAGGACTGCAAGGAAACAAAGTCCTAGCGAAGGGCTGCTAGGCACCTGGCGAAGGACTGCCAGGAAACAAAGTCCTAGCGAAGGACTGCTAGGCAGCAAACACCTAAGACCTGGCGAAGGGCTACTAGGCACCTAGCGAAGGGCTGCTAGGAGTCGAAGCCCTAGCGAAGGACTGCTAGGCAGCAGGCGAAGGACGGCTTGGTCACGAAGACCTGGCGAAGGACCAAGCGAAGGACTGCTTGGTACTGAAGACCTGGCAAAGGACAGCTAGGCACCTAGCGAAGGACTGCTGGGAAAAAGTCCAACCGGAGGAGCCGGTTGGCAACAGGTAAATTCTCCTGAGAGGAGTAGGTGAGGACGCGTTCCCCGTCAAGGGAACAGTAGGCGTCGGTTCGACCTAGGGCTCCATTTTGGAGACCCAAAGTCAGAACCAAGACAGCTAAGGCTGTATAAACCTAATATTTTATTGCTTTGTGTTGTTTTGGACTAACCTTGGATGCAGGACCGAAGGAATGTGTTTCTGCAGCTCAGAACGCCCCAAAGGAGAGGGGCGAGTAGCTGGGCAGGGCGCCCCCAGTGTCCCGGGCGCCCCCAAGGTCAAGGCAAAACAAGTTAAGCAAGAAAACGCTTCAGAAGCTCACTTGGGGGGCGCCCCCTTGCTCCCGAGCGCCCCGGATGCTCCGGGCGCCCCGGATGCTCCGGGCGCCCCGGATGCTCCGGGCGCCCCGGATGCTCCGGGCGCCCCGGGCTCAAGCCAACGAAGTGGATAGAGTCAAGCCAACGAGAAGCCAGCGGACCGAGTCAACCCGGGCACCCCTGGTCAAACCTCATCCCGATCCTGGAGGGATAACGGCTGACCGGGAGTTTACCGGATCAGGTGACACGTGGAGGGTGCCCCCAACGTCCTGGGCGCTCCCAGGTTCACTATATAAAGGACTCGACCCCCAAGCCTTCTCAACACATCTTTCAAATGCTACTACGCTCTTCGACTCAAGCGCTCTACTCCAGAAGCCTTCCATCTCGAAATTGAAGCGCCGTCGACGACCTTACGCACCGAAGTACGATCCATACCAGGCGTCGATCACGAAGAGTAACTATGTTTTCCTTTACTACAAAATTTCTGTACCATTCTCTGTAAAACACTTTGTGCATTATAGAATTGCCCGCAGTAAACGGTCAAGGACCGTGGGCCTTGGAGTAGGAGCCGACTGCGACTCCGAACCAAGTAAATCCTTGTGTTCGTGTCCTTTGTGTTTTTAATTTCTGCTGCTTATTCTCTTAAAGTTTTATCCGAAAACGTTTTACGATATTCACCCCCCCCCTCTATCGTTATTCTCGATCCAACAAAAGGTAGTAAAAACATTACTCTTATGTCTTAAAAAGAATGCCCAAACTTTTCTTGAGAAATCATCAATAATAGTTAATATATAGAGAGCACCACCTTTGGATGGTACTTTAGAAGGCCCCCACAAATCAGAATGAATGTAGTCTAATATACCCTTTGTGTTATGAATGCTAACTGAGAACTTGACTCTTTTCTGTTTGCCAAAAATACAGTGCTCGCAGAACTTTAGGTTTGTAATACTTTGACCATCAAGAAGTCCTCTCTTGCTCAATTCAACCATGTCATTCTCACTCATATGACCCAAACGCATATGCCAAAGTCTTGTAACATCAGAATCAGACATAGACGACCTTGCGATGGCAACATCACCTATTACTGTGGATCCCTGCAGAACATATAAACCGGCGGTTCTTCTTTGTCCCTTCATCACAACAAGAGACCCTTTACTGATCTTCACAACTCCACCTTCACTAGTGTACTTGTACCCTTTAGAATCAAGAATACTCAAAGAGATCAGATTTCTTTTCAAATCAGGGATGTGCCTCACATCACCAAGTGTCCGAATGACACCATCAAACATCTTAATTCTGACCGTACCAATACCAGCAATTCTGCAAGATGCATTATTGCCCATCAAAACGGCACCACTCGAAACCGTTTCATATGTTGAAAACTAATCCCGATTGGGACACATATGAAATGTACAGCTAGAATCAAGAATCCATTCCTCACTCTGCTTCAAATCAGCATCAGAGGCAACGAGAAGTTCACCATTACTGTGATTTTCGGCAACATCAACCTCACCAGACTTCTCTGTCATGCACAACTGCTCCAATTTTAGCCATAGTACAGCAGCGGATTTTTCCTTCATACTTGACGTTGTCATTAATCTCGGTTGACATCCAACCTGGCTCTGATACCACTTGAAACGAAATTACGATGGAAAAACGGCCACTCTCATATAATAAAGTAAAGAGAAGTAGAGAGAGAAGAGAGGTAGAGAGAAAGAAAGAAGAGATAACCAAATAACTTTCTTCATTGATAGATCCAACTTGTCTATGAGATACACAATTTATAGGGACCTTAGAATACTTAGTCAAATAAAAAATTAATAACGAAACTGTTAATTAACAAATTTATAAAGAATCTGTTAATTAACATATTAATAAGAAAATATCTAATAAATATTAACGGATTAAATAGAATTTGGGTCACCAAACTATAACATCGAGTTTGGTCAACCTTAACTTAAGGTTGATTGCACCAATAAGGTCTTATCGGATCGACTCTCGTCAGGTCGACTCTTTCTATGCTGAGTAGTTGTAAGGACTTAGGCTAAGATCTTCAACACCGGCCACTAAAAAGGACAAGAAAGAGGTTAGAAAGAGAACCAAGGCATACTTAAGCACGGTCAAACTCGGAAAGAGTGAATTGTAAATAAAAAACAATGACAAAGTGAAAAAGAAGTGAAATATGATATCTCCTTTATTTTCTCCTTTTCTTTGCGGTCACCATTACTTTATATAGGGGGTAAAGAGGTTACCTTGATTCTTAAAGAAGGGACCTCTTTCCTTTTCCCTAGAAGGCTCGATCTTCTATAACTGGCACTTGCTATAATTACTATGTTCTTTAAAATGACTAATAACTTGCTATAACTGTCATGTCCCTTGATGTTGCTGGTGGCCTACATAATGGTTGCATCCCTTGGGGTTGTTGGTGTTATAATGGCCACATCCCTTGGGGTTGTTAGCATCTTGTATAGTGGTTGCATCCCTTGTGTTGTTGCAGGGAGCACAAGATAATCAAACCTGATTTTGATGTTGGCAAAGGTTCAAAGTTAGGTTGATGTGTAATCTAACGAGCTTAACTAAATGTGCAGGAAAATCCTAGTTGAGGCTAAGCAAAGAAGTCCTGGTCAAGTGGATTGGACAAGAAGCCATGGCGAGTGGATTAGGCAAAAATGTCCTAGTCGAGTAGACTGGGCAAATGTCTTGGTAGATCGAGAATGTCGGGAAAAAGTCCTAGGGGTCAAGGGCACTAGGCAGGAAGCCCTGGGGGTTGAGGATACTAGGCAGAAGTCTAGTCAAGTTGAAGATCGGACGTCTAGCGAAAAGTCCCAAAGGTCAAGATCGAATACCGAGCAAAAGTCTAAACAAGTCTGGAGGACCAGATGTTTGGCAACAAGTAAACTCTATTAAGAGGAGTAGGTGAGGATGCATTCTCCACTGAGGGAATAGTAGGTGTTTTTTCGACCAAGGATTTCACTGAAAATCTAAAAGTTAGGATCGAAAAATCCAACACTATCAAACTGTTGGATCCCGGATGGCTAGAGAGGGGGGTGCATATAGCCAGACACAATTTCTTGCTCTTTGATACTTCTGCGTGATCAGATTAGTAGCAGCGGAAACAAAAACACAGAAGCAGAAATAAAGAACAGCAAGCAAAACACAAAAGGGAAAGCAAACCGACGCTAACACCTCGATATACAAGGTTCAGGGATAACTTGCCCCTACTCCTTGGCGTGCCCGTGAGGTGGGTGATCCCTTGATTGTCGACAGATCAAGCCCCGTTGAACTCCGGATAGTAGCAACCTCCTTCTCGGTGGAGAAACCTCTCCACAAGTGATCTCAAGAAGTTACAAGTTAAGCACAGAGACACTCGAGAAGACAAGCTCACAAAGATGTAACAAGATCGCTGAAGCACAAAGCAACAGAGAGCACGAACACAGCTCAGCCAAACTTCCCAAGTTTTTGTCTTGTTCGCCTCCACTCCTCTGCATCCAGCTTTGTCTCTTAAGCTCCGGCTCAACGTTGCCAGCTCCATCAGCACCACTGACTCACACCCTAACCCACTGACCTCTCTGAGCACTCAGTCCACTAGACACTCCTCCAGCTGAGCCTCCGTCAGTTGCCAGCCGCGCCTTCGTCAATTGCCAGTTGTGCCAGACGCCGTTGAGACCTGAAAACACAATAGATCCAAACCTGCTCCAAGGAAAGCCTCCCATTGACCCTCCTTGAGTGTTTGAATCACCTGCTATCACCTGCACACTCCAACAGAGGCTTAGCAATGCATATCAAAAAGAAATCAGCAAGTAGCAGAGAATCAGCAGTGAAAACAAACTTCTGACAGCATATTTGAATTAAAGTTCTGCTCCTGATCGGTCCCCAGACCGATCAGGAAGGAGCCTGATCGGTCACCAGACCGATCCAGCAGTCTTCTGCACACTCCTGATTAGTCCCCAGACCAATCAGGCTCCTGCCTGATCGGTCACCAGACCAATCAGGCTCCTGCCTGATCGGTCACCATACCAATCAGGCTTGAGTGAACAATGATTCTTTAATCAAATCCTAAGTCTCTGATCGGTCACCGGACCGTTCTGGACCTGATTAGCAAGGGAACTCAACTCACTTTTCGCTCCCTGATCGGTCACCAGATCGATCAGGAGCTGTGCAGTGAGTGAAACACACACTCCCTGATCGGTCACCAGACCGATCAGACATCGCTGGATCGGTCACCAGACCGATCCACGAAGGAGCAGTGTGCCAACTCCCTGATCGGTCACTAGACCGATCCAGGGATGCAGACCTAGCCTTCCAAGCTAGGATTTCATTCACCTTAGCCCTCCAAGCTAAGGATTTTTCAATCTAACTCTCCAAGTTGGGAATTTGCACCTAACCCTCCAAGTTAGGACTTTTCACCTAGCCCTCCAAGCTAGGACATTTCACCTAGCCCTCCAAGCTAGGACTTTTCACCCAACCCCTCCGAGTTAGACCTTCATCCAACCTAGCCCTTTAAGCTAGGCACCTGACCCTCCAAGCCAGGACTTTTTCACCTAATTCTCCAAGTTGGGACTTTTCACCTAACCCTCCAAGTTAGGACTTTTCACCTAGCCCTCCAAGCTAGGACTTTTCACCTAGCCCTCCAAGCTAGGACTTTTCACCCAACCCTTCCGAATTAAGACTTTTCCATACCTAGCCCTCCAAGCTAGGATTTTTCCACACCTAACCCTCCAGGTTAGGATTTTCTCACACCTAACCCTCCAGGTTAGGACTTTTCATACCTAGCCCTCCAAGCTAGGACTTTTTCACATGGCAGCGTGCGATCTCCCGATCCACCTGGACTTAATCCAAATCCATTCAACTAAACTTAAATCGTTGTCAACACCAAAACAACAATCGGGCCAGACTGTATCAACACAAACCACTTCATTTTATATTATATATATACTTATTATGCTAACTCTGTGATGCAAAAGACAAAATGCCTAAAAGTGTTGATTCAGGTGCCTAAAAGGGATTCAGGCGCTTGGAAGGAATCCAGGTACTGGAAGGGATCCAGACACCTTGATTACCTCGATCACTACAAAATGAGGTGTTAGCTTCTGATTGATTGTGCACGTCAGCATTCAGGCGCCTAGAAGGGATACATACTCATGGGACGGGATAGAGTCGACCAGGATGAATCTTCGCTCATATTTCGCTACATCAACAATTGAGGGGCCTAAAAAGGATTGAAGTGCCCGAATGTGGATAAACTACAATAAGGTTGGATCAAGATCAAATCAGCTTTGAATCTCAATAAGGATAGAGACACCTAGATGAAGCTATAAAAGGAGGGTTCGACTAGTAGCCTAAACACAATATTTTAAACTACTTTCATACTTACGTGCTGCTCCAAATGCTCTCCATGACACTCAAATGCTGCTACAACAAATAACGCTCAAGATTCTACATTATTCAACTGTTAGTATAATTTTCATTACTATCTTAAATTGTATTCAATATTAGTAACCATCAAACTATTAGTGAATTGCCCAACGAAAGCACTTAACGAGTGTGAGCCTTAGACTAGTAGTCGCCAGTAGAACCGTCAATTTGGGTTGGGCTTGTCGGATTAGCCCACCTCATCAAACAATTCAAGCGGGTTGGCTGAAATTTTATCAAATCATTTCAAGGTGGGTTCAGACAAGCCGACCCGCCCATACCGACAACCCATGACCCATGACCCATGACCCATAACTAACGTGGTCGGCCTATGACGGGCTTGGGTTGGCATGCGGGTTGAGAAATACATGTAAGCCAAATTTTATATCAATTTATTATATTTCTTTGTTACCAATTTGAAATAAAAGTAATATTTTTCAGCAAACACGAGTCCGTGTTTTATATATATTTACATTTAAATATCTATTTCTAGATATATTTGATTGATGAAAGTTTTTAGAAATTAAAACATTGAAGTTATGATTTTTTTTATAAAATTTTTGGACCCGTGGATTGGCAACCGCCTATATCGCAATCCGCCTTGGGTTGGGTTCGGTTGGGGATTTTCCAACACACCAAGATGATGGATCGGTCCGCCCCGCCCCACCAAATTACTGGCCAGCCATGGGCCAACTCGCCCCATGATGGTTTGGCCTATCTGACAACTGTAGTCACCGTGTTGTGAACCAAGTAAAAACAAAAGTATTAGCTTTGTTTTTTCTATCTTTATTTCCGTTGTGTTGTCTTTCATGATTTTCAAAAAAAGTGAAAAAGTGACACGCGCTATTCACCCCCCCCCCCTGCGTGTGTGCTTCGATCCTATACCCTAGGGCTGCTTGTGACTTGTATTATAGTCGTGCCCTCGCTGGTGACTTGTATAACAGTTACGTCCTTTGGGTTCTGACAATATTTGGTTCAACCTGGATGTGACTCAGATAACTTAGGTTGAGCTCGATCAGGAGCTGATTGACTCAACCTGAGTAAAGGATGAATTGGCTAGCTTAACCTAAGTTTCATCTCTGAATCAGACAAATTGAGAGTCCTGCTGACCAACTCATGGACCATGCCACGTGATACTATTATCTCCATCACATCAGATGAGATGGTATTTCATCGGAAGGAATATTTAATGTTTAGTAATTATTAAATTACAATATAATTTTAGATTTATAAAAGAAGTATCCAACTCCTTTCTAAAATACTCCCATAGCTATTTATTACGCAATATGAAGGCAACACCTCTCAACCTCTAACGCATAGAAGAAGAGGACGAGAGAAAGAGATCATGTGGAACAATGAGATAAAGACGCACAAAGAGAAAGAGAAAGAAATATGAGAAAGAAGAAGAAAAAGACTGAAGCTTTATTAGAATTCTCTTTATACAAGAGAATACACATTATTCTCTTGATCCTTTTGATTATGATACAATATGCTTACAATGATCCCTATAGATATGCCTAAACCCAGACCCGGTAAAACCATAACAAAATTTTGTTAAAAAAAATTTTAATAATTTTTTTCCCATAACATCCCTTATTTAGATATGAGTCACCCATCAACAATCTCCACATTATAGAATATACACTCATTTAAAGAACATGAGTATTTGAGCAAAACTTCACTTGAAACTCTGGGTTTGGGCTTCCTTTCTCTAGCATCTAGAGGCATGGATCAAGTTTAAGCAATGCTTGAACTTTTCTGTGATCACTGGCTTCGTCAACATGTCTGCAACATTATTTGCAGTGTTAACCTTCTCAAGTTGAATTTCTTCGGAAGTAATCAACTCTCTGATCTTGTGAAACCTCACATCAATGTGCTTGGTTCTCACATGATACACTTGATTTTTCGCCAAATAGATAGTACTTTAGCTATCACATAATAACTTTACTCCATCTTGTTGAACTCCCAGTTCTCTGATTAACCCTGTAAGTCATAAAGCTTCCTTTTTCTTGAATACCCACTTGCATCTTATAGCTCATTTTCCCTCAGGAAGTTCCATTAGATTCCACGTTTGGTTCTTATGCAACAACTCCATCTCCTCCTCCATAGCACCCATCCACTAATTCTTCTCAGAGTTGTGTACCGCCTCCTAAAAAGATGTAGAGTCTACGCTACTGGTGATGAATGCATAAGACACCAAGTCCTCAAATCCGTATTTGGTGGGTGGCTTTACAACTCGTCTTGTTCAGCCCAGCTATAGTGCGATGCTCCATGTGCTCTGAGCTAGAATCATCAGAGTCATGAGCCTCTAACTCCACCTGCATAATATCTTTATCTTTGTTATTTTATGATGTTTCCTTTCCTTCTTCCTGAGTACGCTATAGCATGACCTTCTCGTCAAACACCACATCTCTGCCCATCACTATCTTGTTTACCTCAGGATCCCAAAACTTGAAGCCTTTAACTTCTTTTGGATACCCCAGAAAAATGCACTATTTTGATTTTGCATCCTGCTTTAATCTTTCTTCACTAGATATATGCATATAGGCTAGACATCCAAAAACTCAAAAAGAAGAGTAATTTACTGGATTACCTGTCTACACTTCCTCTGATACTTTACTTTCTAGCACTGTGCTTGGTGATCTATTGATAAGATAGCACACCATATTTATCGCTTCCGCCCAAAAATTCATTGCTAGCCTTGCATTCAGCCTGAGACATCTCGCCTTCTCAATAATTGCCCTGTTCAACCTTTCCACCACACCATTCTGTTGAGGTGTCCTGCGAACCAAGAAATGCCTCATTATTCTATGTTGCTCACAAAATTATTAAAACTTTGAATTCGTATACTTAGTCCCATTATCTGACCTAAGACATTTGTTCTTCCTTCCTGTCTAATTGTCCACTTTAATTTTTTATAGTTTAAACTTCGTAATAGTTTCTGACTTATGACACATGAAGTATATACAGCCAAACTTTTTGTGAGTAATCATTAATAAAACTCATAAAATACAAGTGTCCTCCATGTGATGCTACACTGGTTGATCTTTAAAGATCCGTATGTACATAGTCCAAAATCCCCTCCATCTTGTGTGTTGCTGTCTTGAATTATACTTTGCTTTGTTTTCCAAGTCCACATAATTTGCAGAATTCAAGCTTGCACATCTTGACGCCCTTCAACAAATCTCTCTTGTGAGGCTCTAACATCCTACGTTCGCTCATATGCCCTAACCACATACGCCACAAGACTTTACTTTCTGATTCAGACTCTACTGAAGCGACTCCACCAACAACTATAGTCCCTATCAACTTGTAGATGTTCCTTGCTACATTTTGTCCTTTCATTACCGTCAGAGCTTCCTTGCCAACCTTCATCACTGTGCTTACTAATTTATAATTACAACCAATACTATCCAGTATGACTAGTGAGATCAAATTCTTCCTTAGATCTGGTATGTATCTGATATCACATAAAATTCTGATCACACCATCAAACATCTTGATTATGATATTCCCTATACTGATTACTCTGCATGATGCACCATTTCCCATCAACACCAAACCAAAATCCACTGCCTTGTAGGTGTCAAACCACTCGTTATTTGGAGACATATGATATGAACATGCAGAGTCTAAGATCCATGCATCCATCAGTTGCTCTGAACTTGACATAACAGATAGCATATCACCATCACCGCTTTCTGAATTTTCTTCAACTATGTTTACAGACTTTGCCGAACTATCATTGTTCTTTGCAACATGTTTCTTTATCTCTAGACAATCTCTTTTTATATGACCTTTGCCTTTATACTTGTAGCACATGACTATCTTCTTCTTTCTCAACTTAAAAAGGGTCTTGTTGTCGCTATTTGATCCATACAGAGTTTTGCTCCTACCACGCTCTTGGTAACTATTCACCATAAGTTCTTCTCCTTGAGAAACTTCGTCACTTACTTTCTTCCTTTGATGAAAGCCCAACAAAGCACATGTGATCTCTTCCAATTTAAGAGTTTCATTTCCCCACATTAGAGTAGTAATCAAATTCTTGTATATAGGAGATGAATGTAGAGAATTCAACAACATCAGTGATTTGTCTTCATCCTTGATCTTGATATCAACCCACTTCAGATCGCTTACAATCTGGTTGAATACGTTGATGTGCTAGTTTAGATCGGTTCTCTCTATCATCTTCAGCCCGAATAATTTCTTCTTAAGATATAGCTTATTTATCAATGACTTTGGCATGTATCGACTTTCTAACTTTTGCTAAACTACCACCGGTGACTCCTCGTCCATGACATGATATATCACATCATCCGTAAGACAAAGCGTAATTATTGCCACTAGCTTTGCCTGAAGTTCTTCCCAATCTGATCTCTCCATGCTTTCTTGATTCCTTTCTCCTAAGATCTTCTGTTGGAGTTATAGGAAGATAAAGAGGGACATCCCTTCCTCTTCATCTTCCAACCCATTCATATCCTCCATTAATGGAGGTAGAGGAAGACTTCTTCCTCTTATAAATTGCATCCAAGGTCATGAGCAATGGAGGTCGATAGAGAGGATGAGCAAGGAGGTGCCTCCAAGCCAATGGAGATCGAACGAGACAAGCTGTGTGCGAGGTCTATGCAAGGTTAAATAGAAAGGGTTCGTCCCGTGTATATAACGTCTCTGTTCAAGGTTCGTCCGGGTGCACAAGAGGAAGAAAGGGTTATTGCGAAGAACATTCAAGATAAGTTCGTCTAATTACAGAAGAGGGATTTGGGTTGTGAGATTTCTTCTCCAAGATCATTGTGAGTTCATATTTACAAAATTTGTTTCTGAAATTTTTTTCTTTAGAAACAACAATAATGGTATTAGAGCTTGATTCCGAGAAAAAGAACCGAGTAACAGTGATTCACGATTTTCTGAATAAAATCACAAGCTTGTAACTATTTCCCACGCCAGCGTACAGGCGACTAAGTCGCAGGCAGAGCCACATCATGGGGGCATACCTATGACTGCATCCTCAGTGGTCGTTGCCACGCATGTGGCCAGTGAGCACCGACGATCACTGTGGTCGGCGACCTCGTGTTCGTCATGAGAGTGATTTTTTTAATAGATTGATTTTTGGTTTAACCGAATAAGTAATCGAGATTAAAAAAAATGTCCAAGCACAGTATGATTTTTTGTAAATCAAAAGAAAAAAACGCTTAAGTTTTTTTTTGGGACACTATGCATGTAGTTTTTTTAATATTTTCACTACTTTAATTATTTGAGTTTTGTTTCTTTTAATTAATGTATGTGAAAATTACTTGAGCTTGGGCTTGAGTTTGATATAGACTTGGAATTGAATAATTTGTTGGATCGAGTAAACACGATAGAGGGGGTGAATATCGTGAAAACGTTTCGGATTAAAAAGAGAAAGTACGCAGCGGAATTTAAACAAAAACACACACACAGAACTCAAGTAGTTTTACTTGGTTCGGAGTCATGTTCGGCTCCTACTCCAAGGCCCACGGTCCTTGACCTTTTACTGCGGGCAATTATATAGTAGCGCAAAAGTTTACAGAAATTGTTACAATATTAGTGCAGTAAGTAAATAAGTATACTCTTCGTTACCGACGCCCGGTGTGGATCGTTCTTCGGAGTAGAGGGTCGTCGTTTGCGCTAGAATGTCAAGAACGGAGTTTGCTGGAGCAGTGCGCTTGAACGAAGAGCTTGGAAGCGTTGAAAAAAGTGATATCGAAGCCTTAGGGGTCGAGCCCCTTTTATACTGCTCCTAGGGGCGCCTGGGACGTCGGGGGCGCCTGACATGTGCCTTCGGATCCGAAAACCTGTATCCGAAGCATGGTCAGCGCTTATCCCCTACGAATCGGCTCTGGAATTGACGGGGGCGCCCGGGACGTTGGGGGCGCCCTGGTTGACTTGGTATGCTGGCTTCGTAGCTGAGTTTGCTTCGATCACAGTTTGGCTTTGACCCAGGGCGCCTGGGACATCCAGGGCGCCCGGGACCTTCAAGGCGCCCAGGACCATCAGGGCACTTGGCCCAGTAAGCTTTCGAAGTGATTCTTGCTTAACTGCTCGTTTGGCTTTGACCTTGGGCGCCCAGGACCTCCCGGGCGCCTAGCCCAGCTGCTGCCCCTCTCCTTTGGGGCGTTCTGAGCTGCAAAAACACATTCCTTTGGTCCCTGCATCCAAGGTTAGTTCCATAACAAACAAGGCAAGAATGTTAGTTAGTTTTTTACAGTCGTAGCTGTCTTGGTTCTGACTTCGGGTCTCCCAAATGGAACCCTAGGTCTAACCGACGCCTACTGTTCCCTCGACGGGGAACGCATCCTCACCTACTCCTCTCAGGAGAGTTTACATTTTTCCAACCGGCTCCTCCGGTTAGACTTTTGCCCAGCAGTCCTTCGCCAGGTGCCTAGCAGCCCTTCGCTAGGTCTTCAATACCTAGCAGCCCTTCGCTAGGTGCCTAGTAGTCCTTCGCCAGGTCTTCAACTCCTAGAAGCCCTTCGCTAGGTGCCTAGAAGTCCTTCGCTAGGTCTTCAACGCCTAGCAGTCCTTCGCTAGGTGTCTAGCAGTCCTTTGCCAGGTCTTCAACGCCTAGCAGTCCTTCTCTTGGTGCCTAGCAGCCCTTCGCTAGGTCTTAGGGTTTCGATGCCTAGCATCCCTTCGCTAGGTGCCCAGCAGCCCTTCGCCAGGTCTTAGGGTTTCGATGCCTAGCAGCCCTTCGCTAAGTCTTCGGTGCCTAGCAGCCCTTCGCTAGGTATTCGGTGCCTAGCTACCCTTGTAACGACCCTGAAAATTCTCTTAATATTTTCTGAAAATATTGAGCATGTCTAGATAATTTTCCGAAGGACCTAGAGGTATTAATACGAACTTTGGCCTAGAAAATCTGTGTTTTCTCATTTAAATTGAGAAAACTAAGTACTAATGGGCCTTATGTGGATTTTTTAGTACCATGATTATAGGTGGATTTTAGGTAATAATTAGTATAAATATAAATAGGATTTACTTAGGCATATTAACATGATCATGGGTAAGTCTTAGCCTAATTTTTCCTATTTTAATGGAGAAATTAGGTACTAATGAGCTTTAAATGGGCTCCAAAAATGGGTATTAATTAGGTAAAATTAATATAAATATAAAAGAATTTTATTTAGGAATATTAGCATAATTATGGGTGATTTTAGGGGGATTTTCGGAATTTAGGAAAAATAAAAATAATAAAATAAATGAAATAAAAATAAAGGTGCATGAGCCAAGGATTGAACAATGGACCTCTTGTACAACCATGTATGCTTTAACCAACTCATCTAGTAAGGGAATGTTATAAGGGAATGAAATGGAGATTGGTTGAGGCTTAAAAGAAGATGAAGGGTCATGGAGAGACTCTTCATTTACCTCTTTAATGGGTGATAAATAGGGGGGTTTGGGAGTTTCTTTCTTTCTTCCTTCAATTGCATTTCCTCCTCTCCTCCTTCCTCATTCTAGCTGAACACCTCCAAGGGAGTTCTCCCTTGGAAAATCTTCCACCAAGGCTTCATCTCCTAGATCTAAGGTCTTCACAAGAGTAAAAGGGCAAGGAGGGATCAAGGGTCAAGAGCTCTACAAGTTCTTTCTCTTTTAAGGTCTAAAAATCAAGAAATCCCAATGTAAGACTCCATCACCTGTGGTATAATAGTTCCTTATGATTTCCATGATTTTTAGCATGATATATTGGTTAGTTTTTGGATTTGATGTTGAAAGGAAGAAAAACCAAGAACCTTAAGTTTAAGGGTTTCGTCCACCATGATTTAAAAGTCTATAATTATGCTAAAAATCATGATAATGTTGTTTAATGTTCCCTTATGATTTTTAGAGGTTAAGTATAATTTTTGGGAATTTTTGGAGTACCCTAGGACACCCTAGGGTTTCGGCCAACATGAAAGGAACAAAATCAACACCTAGAGACCCTATGGGTTTCGGCCACAATGTTTTAGGATCTATAATGATTCTAAAAATCTTTATAATATTATTTAATGTTCCCTGATGATGTTTAGAGATTAAGAATAAATTTTTGGAATTTTTGGAGTACCCTAGGACACCCTAGGGTTTCGTCCAACATGAAAGGAACAAAATCAACACCTAGAGACCCTATGGGTTTCGGCCACAATGTTTTAGGGTCCATAATGATGATAAAAATATTTATAATATTATTTAATGATCCCTGATGATGTTTAGAGATTAATAATAATTTTTTGGAATTTTTGGAGTACCCTAGGATACCCTAGGGTTTCGGCCAACAACAAGAACCCTTGTGTAGGGTTGGGTTTAAAACCTCAAGTGTTTGTTCATGTATTGTCATGATATAAGGGAGATGAAGGGTGTTTATGGGAATGTTTCACATGGCCTAGAGACCCTATAGGTTTCGGCCAAGAACCCTAAGGGGGTGGAAAGTTAGGACTTATTTCAAGTAAGGGTCCCAATGGCCCTATGGTAAGGTATGGTTGGTGTTTAAGCAATTTATTTGGGGTTTTAATGGAATTTCTCCATGGCCCCATGGCCTTGAAGTTTCGGCCAAGAGTAAGATTAGGGCTAAAGAATTAGTGTTGGCCTTAAGTATGGACTCAAAGGGGTCCTATGGCCTAGTATATGTGTATGAGATGTTGTTTGGGAAGTTATGTGAAGGTTTATGGACCTAGGGTTCCTTAGGGACTTTCGGCCAAGGACCTAACCTAGGGCTAGGGTTGGGTTAAACCTACCAAGATGCTTGGGTGTAGGTTACTAAGATGAATGTTAAGTAAGGTGGAAGAATTCTATGTTAACCAAACCCTTAGTTTATATGACATGAAATATATGTTAGGTCATAAAATGTTTAGACATGTGCCATGATTTATGAATGATATGTATGTATGCCATGTCTTATGAATGATATGTCATGTTTTATGAATAATATGCATGTATGCCATGTCTTATGAATGATACGTATGTATGCCATGTTTTATGATTAGAATGTATGTATGTCATGTCTTATGAATGAGATTAAAGTACATGCCTTTAAGGCATAACGATGATGTTAAGTATGATGAATGAATGATGATGAATGACAAGTATGAGGAATGAATGATGATGAATGACAAGTATGATGAATGAATGATGATGAATGAGAAAGCATGTAAAAGCATTTTATTTTATTTTATGGGCTTGTACCGGACCTAAGTAAGGTCCACAGTTCTGGACTACCGATGAAGTTGTCCACGGTTCGGGACTACCGATGAAGCTGTCCTTACGGTTCGGGACTACCGATGAAGCTGTCCTTACCCTAGTAGGTTGAGATTTACTACCTCGTATTTACTTAAGGATGCGCGCATATGATGAATGAATGTGGTACAAGCCAGGGCCCAATGAATGTTATGATTATGTTAAAGTATTTAAAAGCATGTTTTTAAAGATTAAGCATCCTTATATATATATATGCAATTACCACATGCATCCATCCATGTTATGCATTATATTTATGATAAGAATATTACGCAAATTAAGTTTATGCAAGGTATGTTTATGCAAATGATTTAATTGTGTTTATGCTAATATATGATGCCATGATTTAATTATGTTTATGCTAAGTTAGAATGTCATGATTTTATTTATGCTCATACTAGTTTAGGATGCCATGATTTATTTATGTTTATGCTAGTTTAGGATGCCATGATTTAATTATGTTTATGCTAAGTTAGAATGCCATGATTTTATTTATGTTATGCTAGTTTAGGATGTCATGATTTAATTATGTTATGCTAGTTTAGGATGTCATGGTTTTAATTATGTCTATACTAATTTATGATGTCATGATTTCATTATGTTATGCTAAGTTAGGACGCCATGATGTTATGTAGGGTCATGCTAAGAATGTTTATGAGGTTATGATTATTATGTCTATGTCTATGCCAAGCACTATGTCATGCTATGAATGTTAACGATGTTTATGTCTATGCCAAGTATTATGTCATGCCATGAATGTTTTTATGGTTATGTTTATGCTATGACGAATGTATGCTAAGTGATGAAAAGACTTATGTGCTGAGTAAAGCACTAAGTATGTTAATGTTTAAGATGCTCATGATTAAGTGATGAATGGTTTTAGTGAGTAGGAAAGAGTCTTACTAAGCCTCTGTGCTTATAGTCTT
Source organism: Boesenbergia rotunda (assembly GCA_024364735.1). Taxonomy (NCBI): domain Eukaryota; kingdom Viridiplantae; phylum Streptophyta; class Magnoliopsida; order Zingiberales; family Zingiberaceae; genus Boesenbergia; species Boesenbergia rotunda. The sequence goes on along the minus strand of JAGFNQ010001950.1, from coordinate 341,664 downwards.
ATTTCCTTATACCGCAGATCACGCAAGGGGACAGTAAGAAAGCAGCAGGAGGGCATCAAAGAATGTGTGTGATAGTGACTTGGCCAAGGAGCAATATGGTTGCTCGTCTTATGATAGAACTTTACCTTTACTATTAAGTACTTAAATGTGACTCTATGACATGATGCTAAAGTATGACATGATGCTAAGTATGATATGATGTTTAAGTATAAAGTTAATATACCCAATTCCCATGTTATGATGCTAGAAATGGTAGTAAGTGCATGTAGGTGTAAGTTTAAAGGTTTCCGCTGTATTATGATGTCTACATGCCCTAAGTATGTTAACGTAACGCCGCTTTAGGAAAAGGAAAAAAAAACGGGCGTTACAACCCTTCGCCAGGACTTCTTGCCTAGTGTACCTAGGACTTTTCCTATACACTTAAGTAACATTGTTAGAGCACAAATAGTACTTAACTTTGAATCCTTTGCCAATATCAAAACAAGGTTCGATATGGTGCTTCCTGCACCAACATAATTGATTCAATTAGATCATAATCTGATTTAAATCATTAGTTGGTTTAATCAGATCATGAGCAGGTTCAAACCATTTGTTGGTTTAACCAAATTAGTTTGGTTCAATCATATCTAGTTATGGTTCAAACTATTTGTTGGTTTAACCAGATCAATTTAGTCTAATCAGGTCAGGTCTGATTAAATCCATTGGTAGGTTTAACCAGTCCAATTGGTTTGATCAATAAGTTTGACTTAAACTTAAATGGGCTTAAATTAAACAATAACAACAAGACATAAAATTAGATCAGTTCTAATGAGGACAAAGGAATAAGCTAATACTTGAGATCTAATTTCCAAATCGATTGATCCAGTGTCTTAGTAAACTGGAGCTCCTCAAATAAAGATTTTTTTTTCTTATTTGCTTATGATTCTGTATGTTTGTTCTATACATATATGTAAACTGAAATAAACCAGTTTTGTTACTAGATTGTCAGTTTTGTTACTAGATTGTTATTTTTGTACTAACAATTTTTTTTTTTTAATTCCATATGCCAACGATGATATGCACGATGACCCATCTCGATATGTGATGAAATAAGTTGAGGGAGGCGATTGAGGAGATAGAGTAAAATCTAGGATAAAATAGTTGTGTTAACAACTACACTAGTATTTGTCCCAGTGGCAATAATATTAGCTTATCTAGTTTGTTAGAGTTTTGTTATTGTTATTGTCGTTATGTACGAACAGAATTAGCCTATTTAGTTTATGAAAGTCATGTGGTATAGACTATTATTATGTACAAACAGTGCTATTTTATGAAAAAAGTTATGTTATATGTTAACACATTTTACAAATAATTAGTTTATTTGATTAGTTCATTCTTACAAATGATTAGTTCATTATATGATTAGTTAATGTTCAATACAAATGATTTGTTCATTTAATGATTAGTTCATTTGATGAGATGTATGTAATAGAATTGATCAATGTTGATTAGATTGGATCATACAAATAATGAGTGGAACGCAGTTACCACTTGATTTCATAACCTAACTCAAATTTACATTGGGTCAATCATAGATTATGTACATATGATATACACTAAATTGATGAATAATATATTTATTTATGATAGATCATGACACTAAAAATATCATAGCTGAACTCAATAAAGGAGAAAAATTATATGGGGATAACTATAAAATATGGCATCTCGAGATACAATATGTTCTTGATGAACAAGAAGTTCTAGAGGCTGTGAATTAGTTCATGGAAGAACCTACTGATGATTCAACGACATAACATAAACATGATCTTGATGCCTATAAGTCATGGAAGAAAAAGAACTCCACTACTAAGGGCATATTGATTAGTTCAATGGTAGACGACCTAGTATTTGAGTATGCGCCATTACTATTTGCTCATGTCGTCTCGGTAGCCTTAGAGAGAAATGCAGTGAAGTTAGCTTAAGCAAGCTTCGTTAATTGACAATTAAGTTTGACAGTTGTAAAAAGCGCCTGAATATTACCATGACCTAACATCTGAGAGAAATGGAGAATATGATTCAGGAGCTAAAGGCTATTGGTCATGAGTTAACCGATGAACAACAGATTCAGGCAGTTATTCATTCCCTTCCTGATTCTTGGGAAACGATGAAACAAAACCTTACTCATAGTGAGAGTATCAAGACTTTCACTGATGTCTCACGCTATATTGAATTGGAGGCGGAGAGAATAGAATCCATAAGGATTTCTAAATAAGTTTTTATAGTTGAAGGTTCTGGATCTAAGAATAAGAAAAGATGGTTCAAGAAAGAAAAAAGTAAGGGAAAGAAGCTGGTGCTATTACTGTGCAAGACCCAATCAAGAAGAAAGGAAAGAAGTATGGAAAGAAACCTAAAAGCAAGTTGACTTGTTATAACTGTGGCAAGAAGGGCCACTTTGCTCGGGAGTGTACTGAGATGAAAATGGTAGATCCATATTTGTCTTCTTTTCATGAGCATTATGTTGCTAGTTCAGTGTTGTTCGTTGATTCTTATCCTTTATGGATTATAGATTCAGGAGCAACGAACCATGTAGCTCGTGATCGAGCTACATACGAAGAGTATCGTTGGGTACCAGCAGATAATAAGTAGATATATGTGGGAAACAATGCAAGAATTAAAGTCAAAGTAATTGACACTTACAAACTCAACCTTCGTGGTGGGCGTACCTTGTTGCTACATGATGTCTTATATGCTCCTAAGATTCAACAGAATCTGATTTCAATTAATAGTCTTCTTAAATTGGATTATTGTATGAACTTTTATAGTCGTTGTATGGAACTGAAAATTAACTCTGTGTTAATTGGATATTTATGTATCAAATGGTTTCATGGTTCTTGATGTAGAATCAGATGTTAATTGTGGAAATAATGGTTGTTTTTCAAGCATTGCTCTTACTAGTGATGCTGATGTTAATGATGAAGTTTGGCATGCTAGATTGGGACATATAGGACAAGAAAGAATGAATAGCTTAGATAGAGATGGTATGCTCGATACTCATGCTAAAATTGGTAAGACTATTAGGGCTGAATCACCATTGCAATTGATTCATTCGAATATTTGTGGTCTAATGAATGTGAAGGCTAGGTATGGAAGTTCATATTGCATTATATTTATTGATGACTTTACACGTTTTGGTTATGTGTATTTGATTTCTCATAAATCTAAAACATTAGATTACTTCAATTGTTATTTGAACGAAGTTGAGAATATATTGGAATATAAGGTTAAAACCTTTCACACTGACCGTGGAGGTGAATATTTGTCTGATCAGTTCAAGACAATATATAATGAGAAAGGGATTATTAGACAGCTAACTATCCCTGGAACCCCACAGCAAAATGGAGTTGCTAAAAGAAGAAATCAAACTCTTCTCGAAATGGTTAGGTCGATGATGACTTAAGCTAATTTGCCCATTTCCTATTGGGGAGATGCATTATTAGCTACAACCTATATATTTAACCCAGTGTCTTTTAAATCTGTTCCATCTACTTCATATGAACTTTGAACAGGTAGAAAATCAGATTTGAGTAATATGAGACCCTGGTGGTCAGCTGCTTATATTCATGACAAAACTCACAAATATGGGAAATTAGGACCCAGGAGTAGAAAGTGTATCTTGCAAGATATTCTGATACCTGTAAGGGTTATGTTTTTATTGGTGAGCAACAAGATGGAACCATCTCTGAAATAGAGTCACGAGATGCTACTTTTCTTGAAACTGAGTTCCCAACAAGAGGTGAAGTTAATAAGTCGATTCCTCTATTTGCAATAGAAGAAGAGGATATTGTTCTTTTATCAACGAATCAAGAATCACAAGGGATACCTGGATCTAGTCAACCTAGTGGGAGTGAATTGCTTATGAATGAGTTAATTTCTCAACAGTCTAACATATGAAGTAGTCGTCAGATTATTCTTCGGAGAATGCTTGACATTGAGAATGAGGCATTAATGATTCTTCCAGTTGATAATGAGGAACCTAGAACAGTTGAGGAAGCATTGAAATGCTCAATTAAGGAAAAATGAAAAGGTGCAATAGATGAGGAAATGGAGTCCATGAGAAAGAGTCAAGTTTGGGACTTAGTTGATCTTCCTCTGGAATAAGTGGATTCTAAAAATTAAAAGAAAAGTGGATGGGTCGATTAATCAATACAAAGCTCGTTTAGTTACAAAAGGATATACACAAATGGAGGGTATTGATTTTGAAGAAACATTCTCCCCAATTATGAAGTTTGTGTCAATACGTATTATCCTAGCTATAGTAGCACATTTTGACTTTGAATTACATTAAATGGATGTAAAGATGACTTTCCTTAATAGTAATCTTGACGAGGAAATCTATATGACACAGCCAGAAGGTTATATAGCTGAAGGCCAAGAGTATAAAGTGTTGGTGCAGAAAGCACCCAAATCGAACCTGAGTTTTGATAATGGCAACAGAGCTCAAAAGTTAAGTCTTACTTGTTATCTAACATGTTACTCTAGTGTGCAGGGTAAAAAGTTCTAGCGAAGGACTGCTAGGCACTGGCGAAGGAATGACAGGGTAAAAAGTCCTAGCGAAGGACTGCTAGGCACTGGCGAAGGAATGTCAGGGTACTGAGCCCTAGCGAAGGACTGCTAGGCGCCAGGCGAAGGACAGCATGGGACTGAAGACCTAGCGAAGGATAGCTAGGCACCGGGCGAAGGACAGCTTGGTGTCCAAGACTTGGCGAAGGACTGCTAGGCAAAAGTCCAACTGGAGGAGCCGGTTGGCATCAGATACATTCTCCCGAGAGGAGTAGGTGAGGACGCGTTCCCTGTCGAGGGAACAGTAGGCGTCGGTTCGACCTAGGGTTCCATTTTGGAGACCCAAAGTCAGAACCAAGACAGCTAAGGCTGTATAAACTAACATCTTGCTGCTTTATAGTGTTTTGGACTAACCCTGGATGCAGGACCGAAGGAACGAGTGTCTGCAGCTCAGAGAGCCTCAAAGGAGTGAGGCAACAGCTGACCAAGGTGCCCGGAGTGTCCCGGGAGCCCCCAAGGTGAAAACAAAACACATAATGCAAAGGAAGGCTTCGACAGTTCATGTTCGGGGCGCCCCCAGCGCTTCGGGCGCCCCCAGGTGAAGCTACTGAAGCAGCTCCAGCGAAGCCAAGAGGATAAGAGTTTGACCCCGGTCAATCTGGGCGCCCCCAGCGTCCCGGGCGCCCCGGTCAAGATCTGATCCCGAGTTTGAAGGGATCAGAAGCTGATCAAGTTAAAGGCGGATCGGCCAACACGTTGGGGGGGGGGCGCCCCCGACGTTCCGGGCGCCCCCAGGGCCTATAAAAGGGCCCTCGACCCCGAAGCTTCAGATAACGAATTCTTTCAACGCTTCTACGCTCTTCTGCTCCCGCGCTCTGCTCCAGCAACCTTCCGACTCGAGATACAAGCGCCGACGATGTCCTACTGCTCCGGAAAAAGTAATCTACATCGGACGTCGGTAAAAAGAAGAGTTTAATTTCAGTACTGCACTTTAACTGTAATTCCATTTCTGTAACTGATTTTGCGCGATTATAGTATTGCCCGCAGTAAACGGTCAGCGACCGTGGGCCTTGGAGTAGGAGTCGACCTAGGCTCCGAACCAAGTAAAAACCTTGGTGTTTGTGTGTTTTTGTTTTTAATCTTCCGCTACGCATTCTCTTTTCAAATCCAAACATTTTCCGATATTCACCCCCCCTCTATCGGTTCTCTCAATCCAATAAGTAGTATCAGAGTGGGGAAGTTCAAACTTGGTGCAACCACCAGTTTGAAAATTTTTCAGATTTTTTTTTCGTTCGAATTTCTTCTAATATTTTTTTCGAATTTCTTCTCGTTGATCGAGGTTGGTGCAACACCCCTCGACGAATATTTTCTTTATCCCGCACTACTAATCCAAGACCAAGTCTTGGGATATTTTTTTGTTTAGTTTACATTTCAGATAAATGGCCATGCAAGAAGGCTTCAGCACCGCACGACCACCTCTCTTCAGTGGAGAAGACTTCTCCTACTGGAAGAGCAGAATGGAGGTCCACCTGAAAACTCAGGTGGACATGTGGATAATCATCCAGTCCGGACTGGAGATTCCGAGAAATGCTGAAGGAGTACCTCAAAGCTACACAGAGTGGGACACCGCTCTGAAATGAAGAATTGAAGCGGATGCAAAGGCGACCCAGACCCTTCAATGCGGCTTAACAAAAGAGGAGCTGAACCGGGTGGGCCCTTTCAACAGTGCCAAGGAGCTATGGGGAAAACTGATCGAGCTGCATGAAGGGACATCAGACACTCGGATCAGCAAGAGAGATCTGCTCCTGAACAAACTGTATACCATCAAAATGGCCGACAACGAAACAGCAGCCCAGCTTCACGCACGAATCCAAGAACTGATGAACAGTCTTCACACTATTGGTCACAAGGTAGAAAACCGTGACCTAATAAGGTATGCGTTAAATGCTTTCCCTAGAAACACCTTGTGGGCATCTATGGTAGATGCATACAAGGTTTCAAGGGATCTTTCAAAGATTAAATTAGACGAATTATTCTCGGAGTTAGAATTACATGAACAGACTAACTGCAATTTGGCCGAGAAAGGTATTGCCCTTATTGCAGGTAAAACTGGAAGGTCAACAAAAGAAGAAGCCTCAACCTGAACCCGAGTCTAACTCAGACTCAGACTCAGAAGATGAAGAAGGAGATAGACCTAAGCTGGTCCGACTGGCAAGAAACTACTATAAAGAACTAAAAAATCAAACCAACAGAAGGAAAGCTAACCGAAGAAAGGACGAACCAGCTGAACCCGCAAACGAAAAGAACAAGCCCAACGTGACCTGCTACGAGTGCAAGAAGAAGGGTCACTACAAGACGGAGTGTCCGAACCTAAAGGAAACCAAGAAGAATAGAAGGAAGAAGGCACTTCAAGCAACGTGGGACGAGTCCTCCTCCGGAAAAGAAGAAGAGGTCCCACAATCGAACCTACTAGCACTAACCGCCTCAGAGAAAGTCGAGACCGAGTCAGAATCAGAACAGGACGACGGCAGACTGACCTTCTCAGAGGACGGCGAAATTAAGGTAAGTGGATTTAATAGATGTCAATTAAATGAACTAATTTCGTATCTTTCTCGAGATTTGGCGAAATCCAAACTCCGAGTTGAATCCCTCCGACAGGAAGTAAAACTCCTGAAAGAGGGAGCTGACTCTAAACCCTTAACCGAAAAGGTTCAAGAAGGAACTCCTACTCAAGTTGGAAAACTTGAGAAAGAGAACTCCTCCCTGAAAATTCAGGTTAAGGATCTTAGATCAGCTTTAGAACGATTCACTTCTGGTTCCAAGGGTCTTGACATGATTCTTGGAAATCAGAAATCAGTTCTAAATCGATCCGGACTTGGTTATAGAACCAAATCTAGACAAAGATCTTACTTTGCTGTACTGAATCAGTCCAGAAGTAAAGTTCAGGCATGGGTACCTAAACTATACCTGAACAAACCAACTGGATCAAATCAGTATTGGATCCCCAAGGACAAGATTCACATCTTGCCCAATCATTACCGTGGCTTTAGTCCAGGGGGAGCCAAATTAAAAACTATATTTATTGTTAAATAGAATTTAATTCTTGTAATTTGCTTGTTTGATTGTTTATTTAGATTTCTGCAATTTACCATGCTTAGACTTAGGAATGGGTAGTTTAACGACTAAACAAACTTAACTGAAACTTGACAACATAGTATTGGGTGGCGGTGAGATGATAGTACGTTAGGGAAACCAATTCTAATAAGGTCAAGTTTACTTGGTCTCTTTAGACTGGTGAAACTAGCCGAAGCTACCGATCCAAAATCCAAACTAGTTAGACCAGAACTTTTCAAAGATTAATTTTGAAAATGAAATTTCATTAAACGGCTTTGTCAAGGAAGGGTTGATGATCCAATAAGGCTACGGCCAAAGAAGGCCTAGTGCCTCGCCAAGACCTGGAAACTAATTTTTGAAATTCAAATTCAAATTATTCTTTGTCAAATTCAAATCTAACACCAATCTTCAGTTAGGTGTAGATTCAAACATTTTTTTTAATAAATTTAATTGTTTTCAAAATTAATTTAAGGTTTTCTAAATAAAAATTAATTTTTCAATATAATTTTACTTATCAAAACCTGTCTCACAAAACCTATAAGGCTAACGTGAGTGAAAACCCTAAATTTGGGTGAGACAGACTAGGCAGTGAAACTCAATTTAAGCTATTCCTGACTCTAATTGGATCCAAATCAATAAAACTCGTTATGTGTAGGAACATAAAGATTTGGACCAATGGATGTTGGATAGTGGTTGCTCCAGACACATGACTGGAGATAAATTGAAGTTCACCAAACTCAAGTTCAAGAACCTAGGCTCAGTGGCATT